>CM038680.1:693831394-694088091 GCA_021605205.1 Aegilops longissima
AATAGAGTTTGAGACAAGAAGAGCATAGATAGCTAGAGAAGGTTATTAGGCATTCTTGTCCATCCACTTGGCAAAAGAAAAAGAAACCAATCAATCAAAACAACAAGTGGATGTCCTCGAATGATTAAAATATGCAACCAACATGCTCACACAATAAAATGGAAAATGAAATATGTGGCGAAGCATGCACAACCAATTCTAGCATCTATCACGCAATTGGCAATGACTAGGTCATCTATATATGAGTATATTGACTTAGGAGTCAAATGAGAACATTTGATCATAGGTCATACTCATCGTTTAAGCTCAAGTGGGGTTACCACTTTTACATAATGCATTGTTGTGTTCACACCATTAGAGTTGCTTTAGCTCAATTCTTAAAGTAAAGCTCCCCCTAGATATGAGATCCCCCCTTAGAGGGATGAACTAACCTTGGGTTTTGTCGATGATGACTTCATGTAGTTGTTGAAGATGTAGATGCTCAATGTTGATGTAGATCATTTGGAGCAATCCTTTGGAGTGAGTTGCACTTTAAATACCTACACGGGTTAGTCCCACAAGGAACAAACAAGGATATCCATAGACATAGAGTGATGCACACACAAGATGATGTCTATGAGAGCATTATGTTACCTTGTCCCTTGTCTTACCAACAAGAGGGTTTGTGACTCCTTGAACTAGTGCAAGATGTGGAAGTTGATTGCACTAGTTATTGCCAAAATGATATGAGTGAAATATGTTGGCGGAGTCACCCTCAAGAACTCTCTAGTTCTTCTTATTCGGGATCCACATCATCTTGATGGGAATCCTTGGAGTTGTATTTGTACTAGATGAAGTAGAACTTGATGTAGTCTTGGGAACTCACTTGACCAAGGCCTTTGGAGCTTCTTCAAATGCATCAATCTCTTCTTGAAGCTTGTCCTTGCCTTTTTGCTTGTGGTCTTGTGGTGGAAGATCATCTTGGGCTTGTGTCCCCTTGAAGGAAGTAGGATCATACTTCTCTTGTTAAGGAACAAACTTTGTCTTGGGGTATTGATCTTCTTCCCACTCAACTCCATTGGCATTGAAATTTCGTTCAAAACCAACACCTTGACTCTTCCGGTGCCTTCCTTGCTTGCGTACAATTTCCTCAAATTGCTTACTCCTGGCAAGGCTCTTGTAAACACCTTTCTCTATAATTCCCTTCAATAAGCTATTTTATTTCTCAAGTGTAACTTGGCTAAGAGAATCATTAGTGGAATCAAGAGAACTGCTAGAAGCAACAACATTGGATTTAGCATTATTATTGTTACTACTAGAGGAAGAATCCTTCTTGTTCTTGTTACTAGACTTGACTTGAGGCATGTAAGTAGATAAGAGTAAACGCTTGGCAATGTAAGAAGAACTTTTCTTACGAAGATCATCATTGATTGCCTTTAAGAACTCATGCTCTTGCTCAAGGTTGAGCTTTTCAAAGCGTAACTTCTCATGAGTCCTTAAAAGTTCTCGATGATCTTCTAAGATAGTTTCATGAGCTAACTTAAGGGTGTTTAGTTCTTTAGTTAGAAGCTCAATCTTCTCCTTATCATTGTCATTCGTTTTATCTTGATTAGCATGATTAATTGTCGTTTCATCATAGTATTCATCACTAGAGTTGTCAACAAGTAAATCATCATCACCTAACAAGTCATCTTCATCACTATTGAAATCAACATACTCGGGGTGTGATACCTTTGGACCTTTGGCCATGAAGCATCTTCCAATTCCTTCATTTGGTGAATCAAATATGTCGTAGGAGTTGGTTGACACAAGTGCTAGACCGGCAACACCTTCATCTTGAGTATATTCAGAGTCGGAGTGATAGCTTCTCTCGGAGTGATTGTCGGAGTTGGAGCCGGATACCCATTCACCAACATGAGCTTGATGTCTTAGTTTTGTGTAGCTCCTTGATGACTTGTCCTTCCTTTCCGAATCCTTGCTTCTCCGGGATGTTCTTCGTTCATAATGATCATCTCTACTCCTTCTCTCTCTTGGTGGTGATTCTTCTCTTCTACTTATCCTCTTAGGTGATTCTTCTCTTCTTTTGTAGGGTGCCGTACACTCATTGGAATAGTGTCCGGGTCTTCCACAATTGTAGCAATTTCGCTCACGACTAGAAGATCTTTTGTCATTGTAGGACCTTGACTTGGAGCTTCTCTCTTTGCTTCTATTCTAGCAGAATTTGTTGAAGTTCTTCACCATTAAGCTCAATTCTTCATTGAAGGCTTGTTTCTCACTTGATGATGTGGGGGCTTCACATGAGGCTTTGTAAGCACCACTTGACTTATTGTGAAGTTCCTCCTTATCCTTGAGTGACATCTCATGAGCAATAATTCTTCCAATGACTTCCGTTGGCTTGAGATCTTTGTAATTGGGCATCATTTGGATCAATGTGCACACTGTATCATATTTTCCATCCAAGGCTCTTAGGATCTTCTTGATGATGAATTTGTCGGTCATCTCTTCACTTCCTAAGCCGGCAATCTCATTTGTGATAAGAGCAAGCCTAGAGTACGTTTCAGCAACACCTTCACCATCCTTCATTTTGAACTTGTCAAGTTGACTTTGAAGCACATCCAAATTGGATTCCTTGACGGAGTCAGTACCTTCATGCATATCAATCGAAGTATCCCAAATTTCCTTTGCATTCTCCATACGGCTGATTTTGTTGAATTCTTCGGGGCACAATCCGTTGAAGAGGATATCAAAAGCTTGAGCGTTGTATTGCAGCATCTTCAACTCTTCCGCGGTAGCTTCACGGTTCGGTTCTCTCCCATCAAAGAATTCACCTTGCAAGCCAATACACACAATAGCCCAAACGGCGGGGTTATGTCCAAGAATATGCATTTTCATCTTATGCTTCCTGTCGGTTGAGGGAGTCCTGGATTAGGGGGTGTCCGGATGGCCGGACTATGACCTTTGGCCGGACTCCTCGACTATGAAGATACAAGATTGAAGACTTCGTTCCGTGTCCGGATGGGACTTTCCTTGGCGTGGAAGGCAAGCTTGGCGATACAGATATGTAGATCTCCTACCATTGTAACCGGCTCTGTGTAACCCTAAACCTCTTCGGTGCCTATATAAACCAGAGGGTTTTAGTCCGTAGGACGGACAACAATCATACCATAGGCTAGCTTCTAGGGTTTAGCCTCTCTGATCTCGTGGTAGATCTACTCTTGTACTATCCATATCATCAATATTAATCAAGCAGGAGTAGGGTTTTACCTCCATCGAGATGGCCCGGACCTGGATAAAAACATCGTGTCCCTTGTCTCTGTTACCATCCGCCTAGGACGCACATTCGGGACCCCCTACCGAGATCCGCGGTTTTGACACCGACATTGGTGCTTTCATTGAGAGTTCCTCGTATGCGTCATCTTTAGGCCCGATCGCTCCTCCGATCATCAACAACGATGCGCTCGGTGAGACTTTTCTCCCGGACAGATATTCAGATTCGGCGGCTTTGCGCTGCGGGCCAATTAAGCAGCCATCTGGAGCAGATTAAGCTTCGCCCCAGCCATCAGGTCAGATTTGGAAGTTTGAACTACGGTGGCGTCGCGGAGACTTGATCTTCGACGGGTTCGAGCCACAGCCAAGCGCGCCGCACTATCACGAGGGGCATGATTTGGCTCTGCCGCCGAACAGTGTCCTGAAGGCCGCACCATTGTCCACTCCGACCCTTAGCTCAGAGCCGACTGCGCCGATCGAGGACGCGTGGCTGGACACCGCCTCGGGGCTGCGATCTCTACGGCGGTTGGGCCGTACACCTACCTGTCGCTGCGGCTTCGTGACTCAAGGTGCGGACTCCTCTCCGGACTCCGAACCTTCCGCGCCCTTGCCAATCGAATCCGATTGGGCGCCGATCATGGAGTTCACCGCCGCAGACATCTTTCAGCACTCGCCCTTTGGCGACATCCTGAATTCACTAAAGTCTCTCTCTTTATCAGGAGAGCCCTGGCCGAACTACGGTCAGCAAGGTTGGGACGCAGACGACGAAGAAATTCAATGCCCACCCAGTACCCACTTCGTAGCCACTGTCGATGATTTAACCGACATGCTCGACTTCGACTCCGAAGACATCGACGGTACGGACGACGATGTAGGAGAGGAACATGAACCAGCACCTATAGGGAACTGGAGAACCACCTCATCTCACGATGTATACATGGTGGACACACCTAAAGGAAGCGACGACGAAGAACAACAGGACGCTACGAAGGATCATTCCCTCGAAAAGCAGTCAAAACAGCAACGTAAGCGCCGCTCAAAGTCCCGCCTCGACAAAGACAACAGCCATACAGACCCAGCCATGGAGTAGGGAGAACCGGTGGACGACGAACATGCTATCGAGCAACCGTCCAAACAGGACAACCTAGATAAACAACCCGTCCCCGGCGAAGATAACAGTCCGGACGATCTCACGCCGGACAAGTTCTGGAGCAGAAGAACCTCCACAAAGGCTCGTTGCCCTGCGTAGCCTGAAAAAGCAAGCGGAAGCTCAAAACAGTGGAAGATGCACTCAGAATCAGATGGAGAAAAGTACTCAACACACGACAAATACGGACGATCGCCGAACAAAGAAACTACCCAAAGCGAAAACTACTGCCCGAATTTGATGAGGAGCCTATAGAGCCCCGCAATCAAAAACAAGGAGGCCACCGGCGGATGGGCGACCCGTGGCAAACAGAGAGCGACAAGCGGCGCCCGCACACAAGCCGCACGCGATCAGCACGAGGATTCGCATCAAAAGATGGCCCGATTAGATCTATCTACGGGCCAAGAAAGCAAGCTCTAGTAAGCAATGCAACACATCAAGTATCCGGACATCACGGTACACCTAAATATAGGGTGCCGACACCCCTATGTTTCACCGATGAGGTGCTGGATTATGAATTTCAGCGGGATTCAAGCCCGTAAACATAGAGGCATACGACGGAACAACGGACCCTGGAGTCTGGATTGAGGATTACATCCTCCACATACACATGGCTAGAGGAAATGATCTCCACGCCATAAAATACTTACCCCTCAAGCTCAAAGGGCCAGCCCGGCATTGGCTTACAAGCCTTCCCGAAAACACCATTGGAAGTTGGGAGGAGCTCGAGGATGCTTTTCGGGCAAATTTTCAAGGGACCTATGTCCGACCTCCGGATGCCGACGATTTAAGTCACATAACTCAACGACCCGGAGAGTCAGCCCGGAAATTTTGGAACAGATTCCTTACTAAAAAGAACCAAATAGTCGACTGTCCGGAAGCCGAAGCCTTAGCAGCTCTCAAACACAACGTCCGAGACGAATGGCTCGCCAGACACCTCGGCCAAGAAAAGCCAAGAACAATGGCCGCATTAACAAGCCTCATGACCCACTTTTGCGCGGGAGAGGATAGCTGGCTGGCAAGATGCAGTACCAGCGACCCAAGTACATCCGAAGTCAGGGATGGAAATGGGAAACCACGACGCAGCAAGGACCAGCGTCGGACAAAAGGAAACAGCCCGAAGAGCACGGCAGTCAACGCCGGATTCAAAAGCTCTCGGCAGAATCATAAAAAGCTGCCCCTTAAGGATAACAGGGACGAGCTATCTAACTTAAACAAAATCTTGGGCAAGATATGCCAAATCCACAGTACTCCCGGGAAGCCTGCAAACCATACCCACAGAGATTGTTGGGTCTTCAAGCAGTCCGGCAAACTCAACGCCGAACACAAGGGGCTCGACACACCAAGTGAGGACGATGACGAACCCCACAAGCAGAGCACCGGAAAACAAAAGAATTCCCCAAAATCAAAACAGTAAACTCACTTCACGTGACAAAAGGGAAAAATAGAGCGGCGCCCATAGAGTGCAGCGCCATACGGCCTATCAGAGGAGTCCGCCACTGGTTGTTAAAACCAATCACCTTCGACCATCAGGATTACTCTAGAAGTATACGGAATGCAGGTTGGACTGCCTTGATATTAGATTCGATAATTGGCGGACTCCAATTTACACAAGTCCTAATGGACGGCGGCAGTGATCTAAACCTGCTATATCAGGACACAATCCGCAAAATGGGGATAGACCCAACCAAATTTCGCCATAGCAACACTTCCTTTCAAGGGGTAATGCCAGGCCCATATGCCCATTGTACGGGCTCTCTACTGCTAGAAGTTGTGTTCGGCTCACCCGACAACTTCCGCCGTGAAAAGTTAACCTTCCACCTTGCCCCATTTACAAGTAGATATCAAGCACTATTGGGACGTGAAGCTTTCGCCCGTTTAACGCAATACCGCATTATGCATGTCTTACACTTAAAATGCCTGGTCCACGCGGCATCATTTCGTTAAAGGGAAACATCGAGGGTTCCTCGAGTCCGGAAAATCATGCGGTTGCCTTGACAGCCACACAATAAACCGGCTTCACCAATAAAAGCACTTAGACAAGTCGTCCAGACCCAGGACACGGCTGGACGAGTCCGGTGTAAACATACAAGGGCTTACTAGACACATACCCCCGTACAAGGGGCTCCGCGCATGCACAACAAGAGACAATAAAGCTCAATTTTATTCATTTTTTGAATTGTACTTCGTTTATTTAATATAATGTACATTTTCGCACGATCTTTTTCAACTAAGTTCCTCTCTTTTACAGATGAACACCGTGCTACACCCGCCCGAGGATACGACACAACGGGAGACACGGCGCAGAGCGTGCAGTAGGGACCTGTTGCAAGGATTCTTTTCAGATTAAGACCCTCGTAAACCTTTTTACTGTCTCTTGTTGATACACATCCCCGGTTTCTTGGTATAAGCGAGGAGGAGGCTGGCGTTTTGGCATAGGCCACGTCAGAATTTTGCGCGTGCACGGACACGAGGGCTTATTACCAAGGCGTTGTTGGCCCGTTTTCATAAAGACCGAATACCTTAGGGAGTGTTGGCGTCTCGAGTTAGGCCTTATATGCATCAGCTCGAATCATGTCTTTGGTCAAATGTTGGGTTTGCCCGGCTCCTGTGTTTTGCTGCCTTACGTTCCGCTCTATCGGCTAATGCGGCACCAGGAGAACTACTGCGATTGTGCCCCGGTTCAGCCAGGCGAGCACCTCAGTAGAGAAAGCCGAAAACTGACTGTCATGATATAGCATGAGACTGGTCAACCACTCGATGACCCGCTAGAATCTTTAGAATTCCTCCGCATTGATGAAGGGCCGTTTCCCGGTCGGGCACATACGCGCCCCAAATTCGGTTGAGCGCGGTGCCCCTAGGGGCTATATAGTAGCCTCACTCTCGAATTCCTATGGCTAAGTGAAAGTGATAAAGCATTATAGTCTGGTTGCCTAGTTTGCTGCGCTATCACCTCCTTTGTAGGACCAAGATGTTGGATCAAGTGTGAAAAGGCGCTTTCTGCAAACACCCCCGCATTATATGCGTGGGGGATGAAGCCAAAGACTGCCATCTTTCAGGTTATATACACATATACATTAACGGCCGCACAGGAGGTATTTTAATTCTTGAAGGCACAAGTATAAAAAGCTTTTATATTCCATCGAAACATTGTTTCAAAATAATACATGTTATTCGAACATAATATCCTTCGAGCACTGCGTCTCTATTAAACGAGCGCCCTGCAGAACTTCCCGAAAATAGTGCTCGACAGGTACTCGGCTTCCGTCCGAATCTTGGGATGCAACATCGGTGGCCTTCATCTCCGCCTATTATGTCTTGACACAGGCAAGAGCCATCCGCGCACCCTCTATGCATGGTGACCGCCTCATTGCTTTGATATGCGGCACCGCACCAAGGAACTGCTGTACCAAGCCAAAATAACTCTTCGGCTCGGGCCTTTTCGGCCACAAATGAGGCACGACATCCTTCATGGCAAGTCCGGACAACCTATTCAGCTCCGCCCATTCGGCCAAGCGATCGGTTAATGGAAGTGGACGCTCTGGATTACGGACCTGCGACCAAAAAAGCTCTTCCATCTCGTGATCCTTTTGATCTCCGAAGTGTTGGCGCGTCCATGCACTCGCCGCCAAGTCCAGATAAGCATCCTCCGCACTCCACAGCCGGTCCAACTGAGCATATTTAGGATCCGTGAACTTCCTCCGCAGCGGAAAGGGCTTTCCAGCCGCGACATCTCCGGCCTGACGTAGCTCCTCCTTCATAGCTCTCATCGCAGAGCGAGCATCCTTGGCCTTGGTGGTGGCCTTCTTCAGGTCCTATTGCTCCGCTCGACCTTCTTTTTCAAGAAGCTCGCAGCGGTCGGTAGCATTCTTCAACTTCACGGCCATCTCGGCCATTTCCTTCTTGCTTCGGCAGTGAGCAGCCTGTTCGGCTTTTAGCTCTTCGGCCGCCTTTAAGTCAGCCGCATCACTTTTTCTGGCCTGCTCCTTGGCTCGGGCAAGCTCCGCCCGAAGGTTCTCCATGGCAGCGGCACCATCTGCATCAAGCATACATGTTGTAAGGCACGGGCATCAAGCTCCGTTACCAGGCGTCCGCGGAGAAACTGCATACATTGTGACTCGTCAAGCCGCTTATTGACAAGCGCGATGTCGGCATCCGCCATGTCAAGTTGCCGCTTTAGTTCGGCAAATTCATCAGTCCGGCTAGCCATCGGACGCTTCGCCACCTACATAGGAAGGGCGACATATTATACTAGGGATTATGATCCTCGGCGCGCTGTCATTTTGGCAATGCACCGAGTCTCAGAGGCTACTATCTACACAGGGCGCATCTTATATATGCGGAACCGTCAAAAGGTACATCATTGCACGTACCTCAAAATCCGCCAGTAAACTCCTGGCGGCCTCGTACAACTCGCTTTCCGCGGACGAAATTTTTTCAATCACCGTACCCATCAATGCACGGTGATCCTCCGACCGTGCACCAGGAGGTGCCGGACTCGTCTGATGGCCTTTTTCGAAGGCCGGATGCGGAGGGCTTTGGGGGGCCCTACGACCGCCCTCCGCCCCTGCCGGATTCGGAGAAACCCTCCACGGCGACACCTCAGGATCGTCCGCCTCGCTAGGCGGTACGGCTGGGGGAGGCATCCGCTCTCCATCATCTCGGACGAAGATCCCCGAAGGCGAGCTTTCTTTGAGAAGGGTTGAGATCCGAACTACAAGGTAAAATTTCGGTCATCTTCAGAAATAAAACAGGGATGTCTCTTATTTTAAAACTCCCTCTCTACTTACGGCTCATTTGGAGGCTGATCTCCTTGGGGAAATAGTGCGGCCGGGGCATCTCCCGGCGCAGGACACTCTGGTGAAGATTTCTTCCCCCGCTTTGAGGCCTTGGTCTCCGGATCTTCAGTGGCGGTCCTCTTCTCCCCCTGGATGGAGGGATTCTTGATCCCTCCTTTCTTGATAACCTCCTTCGCAGAGGCAGTAGCTTCCTTGTTCCCCCCTTCGCCTTCTTCCAAAGGCGCAGCCTCCAGCATCTTGGTCAACACGGGATCCGGCGTGGTCTCAGGGAGGGGGGCCGGACACCTGATCAGTTTTCTTTCGCTATCCACACCTGTTTAAGGGACAGCTCTTTTAAGGGCAAGTTTATGATAAATATACGGATAGCATGTTCGGGTACATGACTACTTACTTGAGTATCCGGGCGATTGCAGCTCAGACCTGCGTCCTCGGATTGCTTGTGACCCGAAGAACAGTTTGTACATCTCTACGGGCGTTGCACCCATAAAATGTTGGAGAGCTCGTGGTCCCTCTGGATTGAACTCCCATAGGCGGAGGGGGCGACGTTTGCAGGGCAGGATGCGACGAATCAACATGACCTGCGCTACTACGACCAGATTGATCTCTCTCTCTAGGAGGTCTCGAATACGGCCCTGCAACAAGGGCACGTCCTTGGACGGCCCCCAGTCAAGCCCTTTATTGACCCATGGCCTGGCAGCGGTGGAGGACCCAGCGAAAGGCAGGTGGCGCCACCCATTTGGTGCCCCAGGAGCTGTGATATAAAACCACTCTTGTTGCCATAGACTGAGCTCCTCTTGAAAAGAGCCCTCGGGTCATGAAGCGTCGGTATTCTTGCTTATAACAGCCCCTCCTTTTCTGCTGTTGCCCTTGATCATCTTGGCTCCACCTTGAAGGTCTTGAGCCACAATCCGAAGTGAGGGTAATGCGGAGGAATGCTTCAGATATCTGACGATGAGCGATGAGATGTGGAGGATGGATCTCGGATCCAAGTCGTGAAATTCCAGTCTGTAATAAAACATGAGCCCCCTCACGAAGGGGTCCGTCGGGAAGCCTAGCCCCGAAGGAAGTGAGGCGAACACCACACTTTCACGGGCTTGGGAGTGGGAATAACCTGCCCTTGGGCAGGCAGCCTATCTGAGATTTCACGGTTAGATACGGCATCTCTTAGCTTTAGGGCGTCTTCTTCCGTGATGGAGGAAGGCATCCACGGCCTTGAAGGTCGGGCGGACATCATCGAAGGTCGAAGCGCTGAATCTGGAGCTTTGGGTGTTGGAACTTCGGCGAGGCGGATTCGATTGAGATTGAGAAAAGGAGTGGAGCCTTGGTCTCTTTATAAAGAGGTTGAATACCGGAGCCCTCCCGTGACCGTTCGGGACTCGCCGATAGAGGCGTGCCAGCGAACGATTGGGTTACCACGCCCGTATTAATGAGAATCCCGGAATAAGGGACACGATCTCTGCTTGGACAAGACGTGCCAAGGAAACTGCCTCGCTAAACGTGCTGAGGTGGGACAGTAAAAACAATTCGAATAAAGGCTTGGCCATGGTGTGAAATCACGCTGCGGAATACGTAAGCAGATTGAACTTGTGTAAATATTATTCTCTCTACGGTGGTATGTGGAACTTATTTTGCAGAGCCGGACACTATCCTTGTGTTCAAAATCTTCTATGAAGTATTGGAGGAGAACCCGCCTTGCAATGCGAAGACAATATCGCGCTTGGACTGGACTCGTCGTCATTGAAGCCTGGTTGAGGAGACTCTTGAGGAGTCTGGATTAGGGGTGTCCGGATGGCGGACTATGACCTTTGGCGGACTCTGGACTATGAAGATACAAGATTGAAGACTTAGTCCCGTGTCCGGATGGGACTTTCCTTGGCGTGGAAGGCAAGCTTGGTCATCGGATATGTAGATCTCCTACCATTGTAACCGACTCTGTGTAACCTAACCCTCTTGGTGCCTATATAAACCGGAGGTTTTAGTCCGTGGGGCGGACAACAATCATACCATAGGCTAGCTTCTGGGTTTAGCCTCTCTAATCTCATGGTAGATCTACTCTTGTACTACCCATATCATCAATATTAATCAAGCGGGGTAGGGTTTTACCTCCATCGAGAGGCCCGAACCTGGGTAAAAACATCGTGTCCCTTGTCTCCTGTTACCATCCGCCTAGACACACAGTTGGGACCCCTACCGAGATCCGCGGTTTGACACGGACGCCGGTGTCAAAACCGCGGATCTCGGTAGGGGGTCCCTAACCAAAGGCGTCTAAGCGGATGGTAACAGGAGGCAAGGGACACGATGTTTACCTGTGTTGGGCCCTCCTGTATGGAGGTAATACCTACTTCCTGCTTGATTGATCTTGATGAATATGAGTATTACAAGAGTTGATCTGCAGATCGTAGAGGCTAAACCCTAGAAGCTAGCCTACTGATGATTGTCATTGTCACGGACTAAACCCTCCGGTTTGTATAGACACCGGAGGGGGCTAGGCTAGGGTTGCAGTCGCCATAACTGAAGGAGATCTACATATCCAGACGCCAAGCTTGCCTTCCACGCAAAGAGAGTCCCATCCGGACACGAGACGTAAGTCTTCATTCTTGTATCTTCATAATCCAACAATCCGGCCAAAGGATATAGTCCGGCTGTCCGGATACCCCTAATCCAGACTCCTCGGTGGCCTGAACCAGGCTTCAATGACGATGAGTCCGCGCGCAGATTGTTTTCGCATTGCAAGGCGGGTTCCTCCTCGAATACTCCATAGAAGATCTTGAACACAAGGATAGTGTCAGCTCTGAAAACAAGTTCCACATTCCACCGTAGAGAGAATAATATTCACAAATCCGACCCTCTTGGCGTATTTGATACCATGACATCATGCCATGGCCCGGTTATTATCGAACCGTGTTTTTCAACCAGCCTTGGCGCATATCGCGAGGCAGTTTCCTTGGCACGTCTTGTCGAAGCAGAGATCGTGTCCCCTTATCACGGGCTTCTCATAAATACGGGCGTGGGTAACCCAATCGTGCCCGCTGGTATGACTCCTTGATTATAGGCAAGTCCCAAATGGTCACGAGGAGGACGCCTGGTATTCACCCTCTTTATAAAGAAACCAAGGCCTATCCTTTTTTATTCCTCGAACTAAATCGAATCCCTCCCCCGCCTCGAGTTCCAACACCCAAAGCTCAGGTCAGGCGCTTCGGACCTTCAACCATGTCCGGATCCAACCTTCAAGGTCGGTGGATGTCCTCCTCCGTCACGGAGGAAGACGTCAGAAAGTTAAGAGAGGCCAGGTTCTTGACCGGCGCGATTGCGCACCGGCTGCCTGCTCAAGGGCAGGTCATACCTACTCCCAAACCCGGCGAGAGTGTAGTATTCATATCTCACTTCTTTCGAGGGCTAGGCCTGGCTTTGGATCCCTTCGCGAGGGAGCTCATGTTCTATTACGGGCTGGACTTCCATGATTTAGCTCCGGAATCTATTCTCCACATCTCGTCTTTTATCGTCGTGTGCGAAGCTTTTCTCCGCATCACCCCTCATTTCGGCCTATGGCTCAAGACCTTCCAAGTGGAGCCAAAGACAATCGAGGGGAGGTATGCAGAATGCGGAGGTGATGTAATAAGAAAAAGCACCGATGCCCCATGGCCCGAGGGTTCTTTCCAGGAGGTGTCCAACTTATGCCAACAAGAATGGTTTTATGTCACAGCTCCCAGGGGTACCAAATGGGTGGCCCCATCAGCCTTTCGCTCGGGTCACCCTCCACGACTAACATCATGGATCAACAAGGGGCTAGACTGGGGGCTAGTGAAGGACGTGCCCAAAATGCAGGGCCGCATCCGAGATCTTCTCGAAAGAGATATTGATCTGGTCACAGTAACGCAAGTAATGTTACTTCACCGAACCCTGCCCTATAAACGTCGTCCCTTCCGTCTGTGGGAACTCAATCCAGAGGGACCGTGAGCTATTCAGCACTTCCTCGGCATGACGCCCGAGGAGATGTACAAATTGTACTTCAGACCGCAAGTAATGTGTCCGGATTCCACCGAGGGGCGGGTGCGAGCTGGAATCGCCCAGATACCCAAGTAAGTAAGCCCTATGGCGAACACGTTGTATTTCTATTCATCACGACATCATTACGAAAAGTCGCTCTTTGACCAGGACTGGATAGCAAAGGCGAAGATGATCAGGTGTCCGGCCCCCCTCCCCGAGGTCTCACCGGATCCGGTACTAGTCCGGATGTTGGAGCTTGTGCCCTACCAAGCGCCCTTAGGGGAGGATAAAAGTGGGAAGAAAGAGGCTGACGCCTCCGCGAAGGCGGACAACTGGGGAGAAGAATCCAAAGCTCTCTTTCCTCAAGGAAGGTAAAGGACCGCCTCTGAAGGCCCGGAGACAATAGTCTCTAAATGGGGGAAGGAATCTTTGCCACAGGGTACTGGCCCAGGGGATACTCCGGCCGTACAGTGCCCGCAAGGGGATCAGCCCTCCATCGGGCTGTAAGTAAAAGAAAGGGTTTAATAGTAAAAAACATCCTACTTTACTTCTGAGGAAAATAACCGAAACATCCGTCTTGCAGTCCGGATCGTGGCCCTTCTCGGCAGAGTTCGTCTTGAGGATCTTCCTTGGAGAAGATGGAGAACAAACGCCTCCCCGCCATCCTGCCTTCTGGTAGGCGACCCGAGTGTCGTCTCGGAGGCTTATCCCGATCCGGCAAGGCAGAGGCGATTCTTTGGCCACCGAAGTCCTCGATATCCGGCTCTTGAAGAGAGCAACCGGAAGGTTCGCTCCGCGCTTTGTCATGCGGTCGGATGCTTTGAAGGATCTGCTAGAGCAGGCGGCTATCTCGAAGCGCACCGTGCGCTAATGGTATGATGGTTGAGAGGGTTTCATCCGCATAAAGCGGGTTGCATGAAGCCTTTATGAGTCTCTTTGTAAGGTTTTGAGGCAGCAGTGACATGTATTTTTGACAGTACCGCACATGTTTAAAACGTGCCCTGTGCAGATAGTAGCCCCGAGACTCGGTTGCCGTTGGAAGCGGCGGTAAACGAAGGATCATAGTCGCGTAATAATCCAGCCGTCTTCATATGCAGGTGGCGGGAGGTCGGTGGCTAGCGGACTTGTGAGGTTGCCGAGCTAACGCGGCGACTTGATGCGGCAGATGCCGACATCGTGCTTGTCAATAAGCGGCTTGACGAGGCGCAGGGTATGTAATATCTCCGGATTTTAAGAGGAGTGTAATGCCAGTATCTTGAACATTGTTGTGAAATGCAGATGGATCTGTGGCAGTGGAGACCCTTCGGGCGGAACTTGCCCGAGCCAAAAAGCAAGCCAGGAATAGTGATGCGGTCGCTCTAAAGGCGGCTCAAGAGCCGAGGGCCGAACAAGCTGCCCATTGCCAAAGTAAGGAGAAGATGGCCAAGATGGCCGTTGAGTTAAGTGATGCCGCCGACCGATACCGACTTCTCGAGAAGGAAAGCCAAGCGAGGGCTACGGAGCTGGAGAAGGCCATGGTAGCAGCCAAGGAATCCCGCTCTACAATTAGAGCGATGAAGGAGGAGCTGCGTCACGCCGGGGATATCGCGGCTGGGAAGCCCTTTATGCTGCGGGTGAAGTTCGTAGATCCTAAGTATGCTCCTCTGGACCGGCTGTGGAGTTCTGCAGACGCCTATCTGGATTTAGCAGCGAGTGCTGCTGATGCGGCCGAGTTCTTCAAAGATCAAAGAGATCGCGAAGTGGAGAAGCTGTTCTGGTCGTAATTTAATGGTCCAGCGCGTCCGCTTCCTCTGAATGAGCTGATGGACGAATGGGCCAAGCTGCATAGGTTGTCCGGACTCGCCATGAGGTCTGTTGTGGATTACCTGTGGCCGGCAGGGCCAAGGCCGAACATTTACTTCAGTTTGGTGCAGCAGTTCCTTGGTGCTGTGTCGCGCATCGACGCTATGAAGAGGTCGGCGTGCATCGAGGGTGCGCGGATGGCGCTTTCCCATGTCAAAACGCACTGGACGGACATGGACGCCACAACAATTACAGCCCCTAGTTCGGCAATTAGCCGAGTAGCTGCCGAGCACTATTTTGATGAGGTCCTTGACGGTGCTCGTTCAATAGAGGCGCAGTGCTCGAAGAATATTTTGTTCGAATGACATGTATTCCATTTAAAAACAATGTTTTACTAAATTATATAAAGGCTATTTTTATACTTTTGCCTAAAAGTGTTATGATGCCTCCTGCGCGGCCGTTTATGTATATGTTGATATAACCTGAGAGTTTGCAGTCCTCGGCTTCAGCCCCCACACATATAATGCGGGGGTGTTCACAGAAGACGTGTGTTCACACTTGATCCAACGTCTTGGTCCATTAAGGAGGTGATAGCGCAGCGAACTAGGCAATCAGACTATATTGCTTTAACACTTTCACTTAGCCATAGGAGTTTGACAGTGGGGCTATTATATAGCCCCTGGTGGCTCCGCGCTCATCCGAATACGGGGCGCGGTCATGCCTGGCCGGGAAACGTGTTGGGGAACGTAGCATAAATTCAAAATTTTCCTACGTGTCACCAAGATCTATCTATGGAGAAACCAGCAACGAGGGGAAGGAGAGTGCATCTACATACCCTTGTAGATCGCTAAGCGAGCGTTCAAGAGAACGGGGTTGAAGGAGTCGTGCTCGTCGTGATCCAAATCACGGAGATCCTAGTGCGAGCAGACGACACCTCCGCGTTCAACACCGTACAGCCGGTGGCGTCTGCCATGCCTTGATCCAGCAAGGAGAGAGGAGAGGTTGAGAAGACTCCATCCAGCAGCAGCACAACGGCGTGGTGGTGGTGGAGGGCGTGGCAATCTGCGAGGCCGCCAAGCACGCTTGAGAGGAGGAGGTGTCACGGGAGGGAGGAGGCGCCAGGGCTTTGGTGCGGCCCCCTCCTCCCTCCCTTTATATAGGTGCAAGAGAGGGGAGGGTGCAGCCTTGCCCCTTCCTCCAAGGAAGGGTGCGGCCAGAAGGGGGAGGAGTCCATCCTCCCAAGGCACCTGGAGGTGCCTTCCCCTTTAGGACTCTCCCTTTTCTTATATCTTGGCGCATGGGCCTCTTGGGGCTGGTGCCCTTGGCCCATATAGGCCAAGGCGCACCCCTACAGCCCATGTGGCCCCAGGCAGGTGGACCCCGGTGGACCCCGGACCCCTTCGGCACTCCCGATACAATACCGATAACGCGCGAAACTTTTCCGGCGACCAAAATAAGACTTCCTATATATAAATCTTTACCTCCGGACCATTCCGGAACTCCTCGTGACGTCCGGGATCTCATCCGGGACTCCAAACAACATTCGTTAACCACATACAAACTTCCTTTATAACCCTAGCGTCATCGAACCTTAAGTGTGTAGATCCTACGGGTTCGGGAATCATGAAGACATGACCGAGACGTTCTCCGGTCAATAACCAACAGCGGGATCTGGATACCCATGTTGGCTCCCACATGTTCCACGATGATCTCATCGGATGAACCACGATGTCAAGGACTCAATCAATCCCGTATACAATTCCCTTTGTCTAGCGGTATTATACTTGCCCGAGATTCGATCGTCGGTATACCGATACCTTGTTCAATCTCGTTACCGGCAAGTCTCGTTACTCGTTCCGTAACACATCATCCGTGATCAACCCCTTGGTCACATTGTGCACATTATGATGATGTCCTACCGAGTGGGCCCAGAGATACCTCTCCGTTTACGGAGTGACAAATCCTAGTCTCGATTCGTGCCAACCCAGCAGACACTTTCGGAGATACCTGTAGTGCACCTTTATAGCCACCCGATTCGTTGTGGCGTTTGGTACACCAAAGCATTCCTACGGTATCGGGAGTTGCACAATCTCATGGTCTAAGGAAATGATACTTGACATTAGAAAAGCTTTAGCATCTGAACTACGATCTTTGTGCTAGGCTTAGGATTGGGTCTTGTCCATCACATCATTCTCCTAATGATGTGATCCCGTTATCAACGACATCCAATGTCCATGGCCAGGAAACCGTAACCATCTATTGATCAAGGAGCTAGTCAACTAGAGGCTTACTAGGGACATTTTGTTGTCTATGTACCCACACATGTATCTGAGTTTCCTATCAATACAATTATAGCATGGGTAATAAACGATTATCATGAACAAGGAAATATAATAATAACTAATTTATTATTGCCTTTAGGGCATATTTCCAACAGTCTCCCACTTGCACTAGAGTCAATAATCTAGTTCACATCGTCATGTGATTAACACTAATAGGTCACATCGCCATGTGACCAACATCCAAAGAGTTTACTAGTCTCTGTAAACTAGTTCACATCGTCATGTGATTAAGACTCAATGAGTTTCGAGGTATGATCATGTTTTGCTTGTGAGACAGGTTTTAGTCAGCGGTGCGAACCTTTCAGATCCGTGTGTTTTGCAAATTTCTAGGTCATATTGTAAACCTTGCTTCCACGCTCCACTTGGAGCTATTCCAAATGGTTGCTCCACTATCGTATCCGGTTTGCTACTCGAGTCACTCGGATAGGTGTTAAAGCTTGCATCGGCGTAACCCTTTCGCCGAACTCTTTATCACCTCCATAATCAAGAAACATGTCCTTATTTACTCCAAGGACAATTTTGACCGCTGTCCAATGATCCATTCTGGATCATTCTTGCCCCTATGACTGACTCATGGCAAGGCACACTTCCGGTGCGGTACACAACATAGCATACTGTAGAGCCTACGTCTAAGGCATAGGGGACGACCTTCGTCCTTTCTTTCTATTCTGCCGTGTTCGAACTTTAAGTCTTAACTTCATACCTTACATCTCAGGCAAGAACTCCTTCTTTGACTGATCCATCTTGAACACCTTCAAGATCATGTCAAGGTATATGCTCATTTGAAAGTACCATTAAGCGGTTTTGATCTATCCCTATAGATCTTGATGCTCAATGTTCAAGTAGCTTAATACAGGTTTTCACTTGAAAAACACTTTTCAAATAACCCTATATGCTTTCTAGAAATTCTACATCATTTCTGATCAACAATATGTCAACAACATATACTCATCAAAAACTCTATAGTGCTCCCACTCACTTCTTTGGAAATACAAGTTTCTCATAAACTTTGTATAAACCCAAAATCTTTGATCATCTTATCAAAGAGTATATTCCAACTCCGAGATGCTTACTCCAGTCCATGGAAGGATCACTGGAGCTAGCATACCTTTCAGCATCCTTAGGATCGACAAAACCTTTACGATTGTATCTCATACAACCTTTCCTTACGAGCTGGTAAGGAAACTCGTTTTGACGTCCATCTGCTAGATTTCATAAATGCAGCTAATGCTAACATGATTCCGATGGACTTAAGCATCGCTACGGATGAGAAAATCTCATCGTAGTCAACTTGTGAAAAAATCTTTGCCACAAGTCGAGCTTCATAGATGGTGACATTACCGTCCATGTCCGTCTTCTTCTTAAAATCCATTTATCTCAATAGCTTGCCGATCATCGGGCAAGTCCACCAAAGTCCATGCTTTGTTACGATACATGGATCCTATCTCGGATTTCATGGCCTCTAACCATTTGTCGGAATATGGGCCCACCATCGCTTCTCCATAGCTCGAGGTTCATTGTTGTCTAGCAACATGACCTTCAAGACATGATTACTATACCACTCACGAGCGATCGCATCCTTGTCACCCTACGAGGTACGGTAGTGACTTGATCCGAAGTTTCATGATCACTATCATAAGCTTCTACTTCAATTGGTGTAGGTGCCACGGGAACAACTTCCTGTGCCCTGCTACACACTAGTTGTAGTGACGGTTCAATAACCATATCAAGTCTCCACCATCCTCCCACTCAACTTTTCGAGACAAACTTTTCCTCGAGAAAGGACCTGATTCAAGAAACAATCCCTACTGCTTTCGGATCTGAATTAGGAGGTATATCCAACTGTTTTGGGTGTCCTACGAAGATGCATTTTATCCGCTTTGGGTTCGAGCTTATCAACCTGAAATTTTTTCACATAAGCGTCGCAACCCCAAACTTTTAAGAAACGACAACTTAGGTTTCTCCAAACCATAGTTCAAACAGGGTCGTCTCAACGGAATTACGTGGTGCCCTATTAAAGTGAGTGCGGCTGTCTCTAATACCTAACCCATGAACGATAGTGGTAATTTGATAAGAGACATCATGGTACGCACCATATCTTATAGGGTGCAACTATGATGTTCGGACACACCATCATTGTCTGGTGTTCCAGGCGGTATTTATTGTGAAACAATTTCCACAATGTCTTAATTGCGTGCCAAAGCTCGTAACTCAGATACTCATCTCTATGATCATATCATAGAGATTTTATCCTCTTGTCACGATGATCTTTAACTTCACTCTGAAATTACTTGAACCATTCAATAATTCAGACTTGTGTTTCATCAAGTAAATATACTCAATATCTACTTAAATCATCCGTGAAGTAAGAACATAACGATATTCCTTTGCATGCCTCGGTACTCATTGGACTGCACACATCAAAATGTATTACTTCCAACAAGTTGCTTTCTTGTTCCATCTTCTTTGAAACGAGGCTTTTCAGGTCATCTTGTCCATGTGGTATGATTTGCATGTCTCAAATGATTCAACATCAAGTGAGTCCAACGATCCATCTGCATGGAGTTTCTTCATGCGTATACACCAATAGACATGGTTCGCATGTCTCAACCCTTTAAAAACGAGTGAGTCCAAAGATCCATCAACATGGAGCTTCTTCATGTGTTTTATACCAATATGACTCAAATGGCGATTGCCACAAGCAGGTGGTACTATCTTATATCTTTTGACATGAAAATGTGTATCACTACTATCGAGATTTCAATAAACCATTCATTTTAGGTGCAAGACCATTGTAGGTATTATTCAAATAAACAGAGTAACCATTATTCTCCTTAAATGAATAACCGTATTGCGATAGACATAATCCAATCATGTCTATGCTCAGCATAAACACCAAATAACAATTATTTAGGTTTAACACCAATCTCGATGGTAGAGGGGCGTGCGATGCTTGATCACATCAACCTTGGAAACACTTCCAACACATATTGTCGGCTCACCTTTAGCTAGTCTCCGTTTATTCCGTAGCTTTTATTTGAGTTACTAACACTTAGCAACCGAACGGTATCTAATACCCTGGTGCTACTAGGAGTACTAGTAAAGTACACATTAACATAATGTATATCCAATATACTTCTATCGACCTAGCCAGCCTTCTCATCTACCAAGTATCTAGGGTGGTTCCGCTTCAGTGTCCGTTCCTCTCATTACAGAAGCACTTAGTCTCGGGTTTGGGTTCAACCTTGGGTTTCTTCATTAGAGCAGCAGCTGATTTGCTGTTTCACGAAGTATCCCTTCTTGCCCTTGCCCTTCTTGAAACTAGTGGTTTCACCAACCATCAACAATTGATGATCCTTCTAGATTCCTACTTTCGCGGTGTCAAACATCGCGAATATCTCAAGGATCATCATATTTATCCCTGATTTGTTATAGTTCATCACGAAGCTCTAGCAGCTTGGTGGCAGCGACTTTGGAGAAACATCACTATCTCGGAAGATCAACTCCCTCGATTCAAGTGATTGTTGCACTCGGACAATCGAGCACAAGCTCAACGATTGAGCTTTTCTCCCTTAGTTTGCAGGCTAAGAAAATCGTCGGAGGTCTTATACCTCTTGACGTGGGCACGAGCCTGAAATCCCAATTTCAGCCCTCGAAACATCTCATATGTTCCGCGAGGTTTTGAAAAACATCTTTGGTGCCTCAACTCTAAACCGTTTAACTGAACTATCACGTAGTTATCAAAACGTGTATGCCCGATGTTCGCAACATCCACAGACGATGTTTGGGGTTGAGCACACTGAGTGGTGCATTAAGGACATAAGCTTTCTTCTATCCGCATAATCGCTACTGTCAACTTTCAACTATATTTTCTCTAGGAACATATCTAAACAGTGGAACTAAAGCACGAGCTTACGACATAATTTGCAAAGATCTTTTGACTATGTTCAGGACAATTAAGTTCATCTCATGAACTCCCACTCAGATAGACATCCCTCTAGTCATCTAAGTGATTACATGATCCGAGTCAACTAGGCCGTGTCCGATCATCACGTGAGACGGACTAGTCATCATCGGTGAACATCTTCATGTTGATCGTATCCTCCATCGACTCATGCTCGACCTTTCGGTCTCTTGTGTTCGAGGCCATGTCTGTACATGCTAGGCTCGTCAAGTTAACCTAAGTGTTTGGCGTGTGTAAATCTGGCTTACACCGTTGTATGTGAGCGTAAGAATCTATCACACCCGATCATCACGTGGTGCTTGAAACGAACTTTACATAGCGGTGCACAGTTAGGGGAACACTTTCTTGAAATTTTAATGAGGGATCATCTTATTTATTACTGTCGTTCTAAGCAAATAAGATGCATAAACATGATAAACATCACATGCAATCAAGTAGTGGTATGATATGGCAAATATCATTTTGCTCCTTTTGATCTCCATCTTCGGGGCTCCATGATCATCATCGTCACCGGCATGACACCATGATCTCCATCATCGTGTCTCCATGAAGTTGTCTCGCCAACTTATTACTTCTACTACTATGGCTACCGGTGAGCAATAAAGTAAAGTAATTACATGGCGTTTGTTCAATGACACGCAGGTCATACAATAAATTAAGACAACTCCTATGGCTCCTGCCGGTTGTCATACTCATCGACATGCAAGTCGTGATTCCTATTACAAGAACATGATCAATCTCATACATCACATATCATTCATCACATTCTTATTGGCCATATCACATCACATAGCATACCCTGCAAAAATAAGGTAGACGTCCTCTAATTGTTGTTTGCATGTTTTACGTGGCTGCTATGGGTTTCTAGCAAACGTTTCTTACCTCATAAAACAACAACGTGATATGCCAATTGCTATTTACCCTTCATAAGGACCCTTTTCATCGAATCCGTTCGAGTAAAGTGGGAGGCGGCACCCGCTAGCCACCTTATGCACCAAGTGCATGTCGGTCGGTGGAACCTGTCTGACGTAAGTGTATGTGTAAGGTCGGTCCGGGCCGCTTCATCCCACAATACCGTCGAAACAAGATTGGACTAGTAACGGTAAGCATATTGAACATCATCAACACCCACAACTACTTTGTGTTCTACACGTGCAAAGAATCTACGCAATAGACCTAGCTCATGATGCCTTTGTTGGGGAGCGTAGCATAAATTCAAAATTTTCCTCGTGTCACCAAGATCTATCTATGGAGAAACCAGCAGCGAGGGAAGGAGAGTGCATCTACATACCCTTGTAGATCGCTAAGCGGAGCGTTCAAGAGAACGGGGTTGAAGGAGTCGTACTCGTCGTGATCCAAATCACCGGAGATCCTAGTGCGAGCAGACGGCACCTCCGTGTTCAACACACGTACAGCCGGTGGCGTCTCCCATGCCTTTATCCAGCAAGGAGAGAGGGAGAGGTTGAGAAGACTCCATCCAGCAGCAGGACAACGGCGTGGTGGTGGTGGAGGCGTGGCAATCCTGCGAGGCCGCCAAGCACTGCGGGAGAGGAGGAGGTGTCACGGGAGGGAGGGAGGCGCCGGGGCTTGGTGCGCCACCCCTCCCTCCCCCTCCTTTATATAGGTGCAAGAGGGGGGAGCAGCCTGCCCTTCCTCCAAGGAAGGTGTGCGGCCAGAAGGGGAGGAGTCCATCCTCCCAAGGCACCTGAGTGCCTTCCCCTTTAGGACTCTCCCCTTTTCTTATATCTTGGCGCATGGGCCTCTTGGGGCTGGTGCCCTTGGCCCATATAGGCCAGGCGCACCCCTACAGCCCATGTGGCCCCCGGGCAGGTGGACCACCCAGCGGACCCCGGACCCCTTCGGCACTCCGGTACAATACCGATAACGCGAAACTTTTCTGGCGACCAAAATAAGACTTCCTATATAAAAATCTTTACCTCCGGACCATTCCAGAACTCCTCGTGACGTCCGGGATCTCATCCGGGACTCCAAACAACATTCGTTTACCACATACAAACTTCCTTTATAACCCTAGCATCATCGAACCTTAAGTGTGTAGACCCTACGGGTTCGGGAATCATGCAGACATGACCGAGACGTTCTCTGGTCAATAACCAACAGCGGGATCTGGATACCCATGTTGGCTCCCACATGTTCCATGATGATCTCATCGGATGAACCACGATGTCAAGGACTCAATCAATCCCGTATACAATTCCCTTTGTCTAGCGGTATTATACTTGCACGAGATTCGATCGTCGGTATACCGATACCATGTTCAATCTCGTTACCGGCAAGTCTCGTTACTTGTTCCGTAACACATCATCCCGTGATCAACCCCTTGGTCACATTGTGCACATTATGATGATGTCCTACCGAGTGGGCCCAGAGATACCTCTCCGTTTACCGGAGTGACAAATCCCAGTCTCGCTTTGTGCCTACCCAACAGACACTTTCGGAGATACCTGTAGTGCACCTTTATAGCCACCCAGTTACATTGTGACGTTTGGTACACCCAAAGCATTCCTACGGTATCTGGGAGTTGCACAATCTCATGGTCTAAGGAAATGATACTTGACATTAGAAAAGCTTTAGCATATGAACTACGATCTTAGTGCTAGGCTTAGGATTGGGTCTTGTCCATCACATCATTCTCCTAATGATTTGATCCCGTTATCAACGACATCCAATGTCCATGGCCAGGAAACTGTAACCATCTATTGATCAACGAGCTAGTCAACTAGAGGCTTACTAGGGACATGGTGTTGTCTATGTACCCACACATGTATCTGAGTTTCCTATCAATACAATTATAGCATGGGTAATAAACGATTATCATGAACAAGGAAATATAATAATAACTAATTTATTATTGCCTCTAGGGCATATTTCCAACAAGACGGCCCTTCGTTAATGCGGAGGAATCCCGAAGATTCCGATAAGTCATCGAGTGGTTGACCAGTCTCTCGCTTTATCATGACAGTTAGTTTTTGGCTTTCTCTACTGAGGTGCTCGTCCGGGCTAGCCAGGGCACAATCGCAATAGTTCTCCGGTGCCACCTTAGCCGATAGAGCGGGCGTAAGGTAGCAAAACAAAGGGCCGGGCAAACCCAACATTTGACCAAAGACATGATTCGGAGCTGATGCATATAAGGCCTAACTCGCGACGCCAAACACTCCCTAAGGTGTTTGGTCTTTGAAACATATACTGGGCTTAGGTGATGCCCTTGGATAATGAACCCATAGTGTCCAGGTATGAGCAATATTCTGACGTGGTCACATGCCAAGACGTCAGCATCCTTCTCGGTTGTATTGAAAATCCGGAGGATGTGAACAACAAAAGAAAGTAAAAAAGGTTTACGCAGGGTCTTAATCTAAAGAGAAACCTTTGTACGGGTCCCTGCTGCATGTCTGTGCCTGTGTCTCTGTTGTGCCGTATCCTGGACCGGTGTATCACGATCGTCATCTATAAAAGAGAGGTGCTTAGTGAAAAGTTGTTGTGCAAAAATTTGGTTATTATAAATAAACCATGAAAAAGTCGAGATGGGTAAAGATGAGCCGAATTATTGTGGAAAAGCCCCTGGTACCGTCTATACATGTGTAACCATCGAACCAATATCTATCCAATGATTGGACGGACTCGTCTAACCGTGTCCGCGGTCCTAACGACTGGTCATCATCTCTGGTGGTGAGGCCGTCTAGTGTTCGGCTGTTAAAGCAACCGTGTGTTCTTCTGCTCTGGACGAACGCTCAACATTTCCATGTACTGTGATGGCGCCGCGCGGACCGGCCATTTTGAGTTGGAGTAAAGCGTAATGTAGTATTGCATTGAAACGGGCGAAAGCCTCTCGTCCGAGTAGTGCTTGATAGCCACTTCGGAATGGAGCAATGTCGAAGTTTATCTTTCGCTCCGGAGGTTGTCGGGCGAGCCGAACACAACCTCTAGTACTAGAGAGCACATGCAGTGAGCCTCTGTGCCTGGTATTACTCCCTTGAAGGTAGTATTACTTTGGCTGATGTTTGTTGGTTTTATCCCCATTTTGCAGACAGTGTCCTGGTATATCAGATTTAGACTATTGTTGCCGTCCATAAGGACTCGTGTAAGGTGGTATCCGTTTACTATTGGGTCCAGCACCAAGGCAGCTGATCCTTCCTGCCGGATACCTATTAGGTGATCCTTGTGATCGAAAGTGACCGGGCAGGCCGACCAGTGGCAGGACTCATGGGTGACGGGCTCTATTGCTCGTGTATTTCGGAGTAAGTATCTGCCTCTCCTCTTTGTGACGTGGATAACATTTACTGTTTAGACTGCTGGCGGGAATTTTTTTCTGTCCCCCAGTGTCTTGCTGGCGAGGCGTATCCTCGTCCTTTCTCGGAGTGTCCTCCCCCTTGTGTTCGGCGTTTAGCTTGCCAGCCTGCTTGAAGACCAAGCAATCTCTGTTGGTATGATTTGCAGGCTTGCCGGGGGTGCCGTGGATCTGACATAGTTTGTCTAGAATTTTGTTTAGGCCGGTCGGTTCATCTCTGTTGCCTTTAGAGGGCTTTTTCACTGACCCGGTTGAGAGCCGCTAAATCCGGCGTTTACCGCCGTGTTGTCTGGGCTGTCTTCTTTATTTCGACGCTTGCTTTTACTGCGTCGCGGTTTTCCATTGCCGTCCCGGACCTTGGATGTGCTTGGGTCGCTGGTGCTGCTGCGAGCTAACCAGCTGTCCTCGCCTGTGCAAAAGCGGGTCATGAGGCTTATTAGGGCTGCCATTGTTCTTGGCTTTTCTTGGCCAAGGTGTCTGGCAAGCCATTCGTCTCGAACACTGTGCTTGAAAGCTGCTAGGGCTTCAGCGTTCGGACAGTCGACAATTTGGTTCTTCTTAGTGAGAAACCTATTCCAAAGCTTTCGGGCTGACTCTCCGGGCTGTTGAATCATATGACTCAAATCATCAGCGTCCGGGGGTCGGACATAAGTCCCTTGAAAGTTAGTCCGGAAAGCGTCCTCGAGCTCCTCCCAACTTCCAATGGAATTTTCGGGGAGGCTTTTCAGCCAGTGTCGAGCTGGTCCTTTGAGCTTGAGGGGTAAGTATTTGATGGTGTGGAGATCGTCTCCACGAGCCATGTGAATATGGAGGATGAAGTCCTCGATCCAGACCCCAGGTTCCATGGTTCCGTCGTATGCCTCTATGTTAACTGGTTTGAACCCTTCTAGAAATTCGTTGTCTAATACCTCGTCTGAGAAACATAGGGGGTGTGCGGCACCCCTGTATTTGGCTGTGCCATGGCATTCGAACGGTTGTGTTATTTGGTGTTGGCTGAGTGCTGGAGCGCGTTTCCTTGATCCGTAGATGGATCTGGTTGCCGTGGCCCGTTGATACGGGTCCTCACGTCGGTCATGTACTGACTTATGTGCGGCCTCGTTGGCCACCCTATCGCGGCCACGAGGTCGTCGATCCGACCGACCGGCGGTTTTGTTTCTTGGCTGTGAGGGTTCGAAGGCCTCGTCGTCGAACTCCGGCAGTAGCTTTCGCTTTGGGTAGCTCTTCATGGGGCGACTGCCACCGTACTTTTCTGCCGTGTCGAGCACTTTATTCCATCTACTATTGAGTGTTTTTGTGCGGCCTTGAGCCTTTTTTTCTACTTCTTCAGACTTCTTGCAGTGGCCATAAGCCTTTCTTGCTCCAGTTGCCTTTCTAGGATGATGTGCTCGTCGTTGTCGGGACTGTTATCCTGACCGGAGATGGGTTGGTTGTCTTGATGCTCGGCGAAGCCATGCTCGGACAGCGGCTCCGCACTTTGTTCGTCATTCGCTGGCTTATCCTCCTCTATCGCTGGGTCAATTTGGCTTCTTGTTGCGCTTTTGTCGTTGTTTTCGCCAAGGCGGGATTTATAGCAGCGCCTACGACGCTGTTTTGATTGCTTGTCGTGGGAGCTATCTTTCGCTGCATCCTCGTTATTATTTTCTTTGGGTATATCCTGTGATGAGGTGGCGGTCCAGTGCCCTGTGGGCAGTAGTTCCTGTTTGTCTCCGGCATCGGTGTCCATACCATCGATGTTTTCGGAGTCGAAGTCGAGCATGTCGGTTAAATCGTCGATAGTGGCTACAAAGTGGGTGGTGGGTGGGGATTGAATTTCTTCGTCGTCCGCGTCCCACTCTAGCCGGACATAGTTCGGTCGAGGTTCTCCAGACAGGAAGAGAGATTTTAATGAGTTCAGTATGTCGCGGAAGGGCGAGTGCTGAAAGATATCTGCGGAGGTGAACTCCATGATCGGCACCCAATCGGATTCGATAGGTATGGGCATGGGTGGTACGGAGTCCGTGGCCGAGGACGAGTCCGGCAGTTCGGTGACACGGCTCTCCTGAAGGGTAAGGTCAGTATTCGGCTCTATCGCCACTGAGGGCGCGGCCTCCTTGGCGGAGTCTATCCTCCCGTCCTCGGATGGCGCGATCTGCTTCGGACTAGAGGACGGAATAGTTGCTGGCGTGATCTCCTGAATTCCGTCCGACGGTAGAGCTATATCGTGCTCGTCGTGATCGTGCGGTACACCTGGCATGGGCCCGAATCCGTTGAAGATCGAGTCTCCGCAGATATCGGCAGAGTAATTCAAGTTTCCAAACCTAACCTGATGGCCAGGGGTGTAGCTCTTGATCTTCTCCAGATGGCCAAACGAGTTGGCCCGCAGCACGAAGCCGCCGAACACGAAGATCTGTCCGGGGAGGAAAACCTCACCCTGGACCGCATCGTTGTCGATGATCGAAGGGGCCATCGAACCTTGCAGTGACGACACAGTGGAACTCTCAACGAAAGCACCAATGTCGGTGTCAAAACCGGTGGATCTCGGGTAGGGGGTCCCGAACTATGCGTCTAAGGCGGATGGTAACAGGAGGCAAGGGACACGATGTTTACCCAGGTTCGGGCCCTCTCTATGGAGGTAATACCCTACTTCCTGCTTGATTGATCTTGATGAATATAAGTATTACAAGAGTTGATCTACCACGAGATCGTAGAGGCTAAACCCTAGAAGCTAGCCTATGGTATGATTGTTCTTGTCCTCGGACTAAACCCTCCGGTTTATATAGAGACCGGAGGGACTAGGAATTACGAGTTGGTTACAACAGAAGGAGATCTACATATCCGTATCGCCAAGCTTGCCTTCCATGCCAAGAGAGTCCCATCCGGACACGAGACGAAGTCTTCAATCTTGTATCTTCATAATCCAACAGTCCGGCCAAAGGATATAGTCCGGCTGTCCGGATACCCCCTAATCCAGGACTCCCTCACTTCCAACTAGCAAAATTAGTACCATCAAAGTAAGGACCTCTAAGGTGATAATTTCCCTCTCTAGACGCCATACTCTCCTAGGTTGTGCAACCAAGGCTATGACTACCAAAAGCTATGGAAATCAAAGCAAATGGAGACCAAAGCTCTGATACCACTTGTAGGATCAAAAGTATGTCTAGAGGGGGGGGGGTGATTAGACTACTTGACCAAATAAAAACTTATCCTTTTCCCAATTTTAGTCTTTGGCAGATCTTAGCTAATTTAGCACAAGTCAAGCAATCTAAACACAATTCAAGCAAGCATGCAAAGAGTATATGAGCAGCGGAAAGTAAAGCATGCAACTTGCAAGAATGTAAAGGGAAGGGTTTGGAGAATTCAAACCCAATTGGAGACACGGATGTTTTTGTTGTGGTTCCGATAGGTGGTGCTATCGTACATCCACGTTGATGGAGACTTCAACCCACGAAGGGTAATGGTGGCGCGAGTCCACGGAGGGCTCCACCCACGAAGGGTCCACGAAGATACAACCTTGACTATCCCACCATGGTCGTCGCCCACGAAGGACTTGCGTCACTAGCGGTAGATCTTCACGAAGTAGGCGATCTCCTTGCCCTGACAAACTCCTTGGTTCAACTCCACAATCTTGTCGGAGGCTCCCAAGTGACACCTAGCTAATCTAGGAGACACAACTCTCCAAGAAGTAACATATGGTGTGTTGATGATGAACTCCTTGCTCTTGTGCTTCAAATAATAGTCTCCCCAACACTCAACTCTCTCTCACAGGATTTGGATTTGGTGGAAAGAAGATTTGAGTGGAGAGCAACTTGGGGAAGGCTAGAGATCAAGATTCATATCGTAGGAATGGAATATCTTGGTCTCAACACAAGTGTAGGTGGTTCTCTCTCAGAAAATGTGTATTGGAAGTGTAGGTTTGTTCTGATGGCTCTCTCCATGAATGAAGAGGAGCTGGAGGGGTATATATAGCCTCCACACAAAATCTAACCGTTACACACAACTTGCCAAACTCGGTGGGACCGAATTGTTAAACTCGGTCGGACCCATTCAGTAAATCTAGTGACCGTTAGGATTTTTGGTGGGACCGACATGCAACTCGGTAGGACCGATATGGTTAGGGTTAGGGCATAACGTAATCTCGGTGAGACCGATTACACAAACTCGGTGGGACCAATTTTGGAAATAAGCTAACCAGAGAGTTGGTCAGGTAAAATCGTTGGGACCGATTCGCTCATTTTGGTGGGACCAAAATGTTACAAAAAGGAAACAGAGAGTTTACATTGTAATCTCGATGGGACCGATCGCTCATCTCGGTAGGACCGAAATGTTACGAAGGGAAACAGAGAGATTACAATCCCATCTCGGTGAGACCGAGATCCCTATCGGTGAGACCGATTTGCCTAGGGTTTGTGGCAGTGGCTATGACATCTGAACTCGGTGGCGCCGGATAGAAAGAATCGGTGGGTTCGAGTTTGACTTTTGGTTTAGGTCATATGTGGATGTGGGAAAGTAGTTGAGGGTTTTGGAGCATATCACTAAGCACTATGTAGCAAGAACCTCAAAGCAACACCTCATCCCTCCTTGATAGTATTGGCTTTTCCTATAGACTCAATGTGATCTTGGATCACTAAATTATAAAATGTAGAGTCTTGAGCTTTGAGCTTGAGCCAATCCTTTTATCCTTAGTATTTTGAGGGGTCCACTTTTCTCATCCATGCCATGCCATTAATTGAGCTTTTCCTGAAATATTTATCTTGGAATAAAGTTAGCTCAATGAGCTATATGTTGTTAGGAATTACCAAAACCACCTAGGGATAGTTGCACTTTCACATGTATATCAAATATATCTTTCACTTTGCCATCCTTCTTATCCATCAAATACTTGGGGCAGTTCCGCTTCCAGTGACTGGTCCCTTTGCAGTAGAAGCACTCAGTTTCAGGCTTAGGTCCAGACTTGGGCTTCTTCCCGGGAGGAGCAACTTGCTTGCTATTCTTCTTGCAGTTCCCCTTCTTTCCTTTGCCCTTTTCTTGAAAATAATGGTCTTGTTAACCATCAACACTTGATGCTCCTTCTTGATTTCTACCTCCGCAACTTTGAGCATAGCGAAGAGCTCGGGAATAGTCTTCTCCATCCCTTGCATATTATAGATCATCATGAAGCCTTTATAGCTTGGTGGCAGTTATTGAAGAACTCTATCAATGACACTATCATCCGGAAGATTAACTCCCAGCTCAGTCAAGTGGTTATGGTACCCAGACATTCTGAGTATGTGTTCACTAACAGAACTGTTCTCCTCCATCTTGCAACTATAGAACTTGTTGGAGACTTCATATCTCTCAACTCGGGCATTTGCTTGAAATATTAACTTCAACTCCTGGAACATCTCATAAGCTCCATGACGTTCAAAACGTCTTTGAAGTCCTGATTCTAAGACGTAAAGCATGGCACACTGAACTGTCGAGTAGTCATCAGACAGACATTCATAATGTCCCGAGTTGCTCTTGCAGCAGGCCTTGCACCTAGCGGTGCATCAAGGACGTAATTCTTCTGGGCAGCAATGAGGATAATCCTCAAGTTATGGACCCAGTCCATGTAGTTGCTACCATCATCTTTCAACTTAGCTTTCTCTAGGAACGCATTAAAATTCAAGGGAACGGTAGCACGGGCCATTGATCTACAACAACATAGATATGCAAAAACTATCAGGACTAAGTTCATGATAAATTAAGTTCAATTAATCATATTACTAAAGAACTCCCATGTCCGATCATCTGTTGAGTCACCTAAATGATGATGCGATCCATATTAACTAAATCATGTCCGATCATCACGTGAGATGGAGTAGTTTTCAATGGTGAACATCTCTATGTTGATCATATCTACTATATGATTCACGTTCAACCTCTCAGTCTCAGTGTTCTGAGGCCATGTCTGCACATGCTAGGCTCGTCAAGTTTAACCCGAGTATTCTGCACATGCAAAACTGTCTTGCACCCGTTGTATGTGAATGTAGAGCTTATCACACCCGATCATCACGTGGTGTCTCAGCTCGACGAACTGCCGCAACGGTGCATACTCAGGGAGAACACTTATACCTTGAAATTTAGTGAGGGATCATCTTATAAAGCTACCACCATACTAAGAAAAATAAGATGCATAAAAGATAAACATCACATGCAATCAAAATATGTGACATGATATGGCCATCATCATCTTGTGCCATTGATCTCCATCTCCAAAGCATCGTCATGATTTCCATCGTCACCGGCTTGACACCTTGATCTCCATCGTACCATCGTTGTCGTCTCGCCAACTATTGCTTCTACAACTATCACTAACGCATAGTGATAAAGTAAAGCAATTGCATGGCGATTGCATTTCATAAAATAAAGCGACAACCACGAGGCTCCTGCGAGTTGCCGGTAACTTTTACAAAATATGATCATCTCCTACAATAACATATATCACATCATGTCTTGACCATACCACATCACAACATGCCCTACAAAACCAAGTTAGACGTCCTCTACTTTGTTGTTGGTCTTCTAGTAAGAACCGTTCTTACCTACGCATCAAAACCAAAACAGTTTTTCATCAAGTGTGTTGTTTTAACCTTCAACAAGGACCGGCCGTAGTCAAATTTGATTCAACTAAAGTTGGAGAAACAGACACCCACCAGCCACTTTTATGCAAAACAAGTTGCATGTCTGTCGGTGGAACCGTTCTCATGAACGTGGTCATGTAAGGTTGGTCCGGGCCGCTTCATCCAACAATACCGCCGAATCAAAATAAGATGTTTGTGGAAAGCAGTATGACTATGATCGCCCACAACTCTTTGTGTTCTACTCGTGCATATCATCTATGCATAGACCTGGCTCGGATGCCACTATTGAGGAACGTAGCATGCAATTTCAAAAAAATTCCTACGCTCATGCAAGATCTATCTAGGAGATGCATAGCAACGAGAGGGGGAGAGTGTGTCCACGTACCCTCGTAGACCGAAAGCGCAATCGTTTAACAACGCGGTTGATGTAGTCGAACTTCTTCTCAATCCGAACGATCAAGCACCGAATGTACGACACCTCCGAGTTCTGCACATGTTCAGCTCGATGATGTCCCTCGAACTCTTGATCCAGCAAAGTGTCGAGGGAGAGTTCCATCAGCATGACGGCGTGGTGACGGTGATGGTGAAGTGATCCGCGCAGGGCTTCGCCTCTGCACTATATATGTGAATATAACTGGAGGCGTAAACTGTGGAGGGGGGGGTGGGTGCTCCACACGGCTATCAATGTTTGTTGTGTGTTCTAGCGGTGCCCCCCTCATATATATAGGTTGGAGGGGAGGAGAGGCAGCCAAGGGGGTGCCCCAAGTAGGAGAATCCTACTTGGGCACCTCCCAATTCGGCCTCTCCCCTTTCCTATTCCTCCTCGGAGTAGGAAGGGAAGAGGGGGAAGGGGGAATCCTATTCCGTTTTCCTTTCCTTCTTTCCCCTTTCCTTCTCAAATTTGGCAAGCCAAAATGGGGGGGGGGGGCACCAGCCCCTTAGTGGCTATTGTGTTTCCCCTCTTGACCCATAAGGCCCATATAGTTTGCCGGGTGTAGCCCGGAACCCCTTCCGGTGACCTGATTCGTACCCGGTACCCCTGGAACACTTCCGGTGTCCAAATACTATCGTCCTATATATATGAATATTTACCTCTCAACCATTTTGACACTCCTCGTCATGTCCGTGATCTCATCCGGGACTCCGAACAACACTCGGTCACCAAATTACATAACTCATATAATACAAATCGTCATCGAACATTAAGTATGCGGACCCTACGGGTTCGAGAACTATGTAGACATGACCAAGACACCTCTCCGGTCAATAACCAATAGCAGAACCTAGATGCTCATATTGGTTCCTACATATTCGACGAAGAACTTTATCGGTCAAGCCGTAATGACAACATACGTCATTCCCTTTGTCATCGGTATGTTACTTGCCCGAGATTTGATCGTCGGTATCTTCATACCTAGTTCAATCTCACTGCCGGCAAGTCTCTTTGCTCGTTCCATAATGCGTCATCCTGTAACTAACTCATTAGTCACATTGCTTGCAAGGCTTATCATGATGTGCATTACCGAGAGGGCCCAGAGATACCTCTCTGATACTCGGAGTGACAAATCCTAATCTCGATCTATTCCAACCCAACAAACACCTTCAGAGATACCTATAGAGCATCTTTATAATCACCCAGTTACGTTGTGACGTTTGATAGCACACAACGTATTCCTCCGGTATCCGGGAGTTGCATAATCTCATAGTCAAAGGAATATGTATATGCCATGAGCAAAGCAATAGCAATAAAACTTAACGATCATTATGCTAAGCTAACGGATTGGTCTTGTCCATCACATCATTGTCAAATGACAACACATGTCTATGGTTAGGAAACTTAACCATCTTTGATTAACGAGGTACTCTAGTACAGGCTTACTAGGGACACTGTGTTTAGTCTATGTATCCACACATGTATCAAGTTTCCGGTTAATACAATTCTAGCATGAATAATAAACATTTATCATGATATAAGGAAATATAAATAAAAACTTTATTATTGCCTCTAGGCCATATTTCCTTCAATTGGGGTAATCTATGCATAGGGGTTGATGCATGTTCTTGTCTTTGTTTCTCCGGTAGAAATCTTGGGGCACTCTTCGAAGTTCTTTGTGTTGGATTGAGTATTATGAATATGAATTTGCTTTGGTGTTATTTTAGTATAAACTCTAGGATAGATCGAATGGAAAGAATAGCTTTGTGTTATTTTAGTACGAACTCTTGAATAGATCAAATGGAAAGAATAGATTTGAGGTGGTTTCGTGCCCTACATACAATTTATTCTTATGTTCTCTGTTAGATAGGAACTTTGGAGTGATTCTTCATCGCACTTTGAGGGGTGGTTATATGATCCAATTATATTAGCACCGTTGAGAGATTGCACTAGCGAAAGTATGGATCCTAGGCCTCATTTTCAAGCATTGCAATACCGTTTTTGTGCCTGTTTACTATTTTCTACCTTGCTGTTTTTATTTATTCAGATTATAAAAATATATATCTACCAAAAATATTACACTTTTATCATCATCTCTTCGCCAAATTAGTGCACCTATACAATTTGCCATTGTATTGGGTGTGTTGGGGACACAAGAGGTTTCTTTTATTTGGTTGCAGGGTCATTTGAGAGAGACTATCTTCATCCTATGCCTCCCACGTATTGATAAACCTTAGGTCATCCACTTGAGGGAAAATTTCTATTGTTCTACAAAACTCTGTGCTTGGAGGCCCAACATATGTCTTCCAGAATAAAGTTGCGTAGTAGACATCAAGCTCTTTTCTGGCACCGTTGCCGGGGAGGTGAATGCATGAAGGTATATCTTTAGATCTTGCAACTGAATCTTTTAGTTTCTTGTTTTATCACTAGTTTGGTTTTATAAAAGAAAACTACATAAAAAATGGAATTGAGGTTGCATCATATTATCGATCATCTTTATAATATCTTTCTTGAAAATGATGGATCGGAAAATTGTGCTCAATTGCTAGAAGAAATAGTCAATAAAATGTTTGGCACAAAATATTTGAATGATGAGCATGATTGCAATGTTGTTAGTAAGAACTCTTTGAATATCCATGATGCTAATGATACGCAAAGCCATAAGCTTGGGGATGCTATGTTTGATGAAGATGATATTTTTAGTCCCCCAAGATTGGATGTGCAAATTTGTTATAATGATTGCATGTGTAACACCCCGGATGTAACTTTCCATATTTGTAACTCCAACTCTTGCCATTTTCGGCATTGTGATATGATATTCCCTCCGTGGTTGGGTTTTTGTCTTTCGTTTTTGCATTCTGTCCATGTCATGCATTTCATATCATGTCATCATGTGCATCGCATTCGCATACGTGTTAATCTCATGATTCGAGCATTTTCCCGTTGTCCGTTTTGCAATCCGGCACTCCTATGTCCCCGGCGTCCCCTTTTACATTTTTCCGTGGCGGGTACTAAACTTTCTCGGAATGGACCGAGGTTTGTCAAGTGGCCTTGGTATACCACGGTAGACCACTGTCAAGTTCGGGTCATTTGGAGCTCGTTTGGTACTCAGCAGTTAACCGCACTCTCGCAAAGGCCTCTTTTAAGTTGCAGCCCAACACCCTCAAAATAGTCCAATAACCCATCTAAGTCACTTCCATGCTCTCCGTCGTCGGATCACGATCGTGTGGAAAACCGCACCTCATTTGGAGCTTCCTAGCTCCTTCTACCTATAAACACCCCCTCCCACGAAATCCGGATCAATTCCACCTAACCCTAGCTCCCGCTCCTCTCCCGCGCGGACACGTCCGGACGGCGCGGACGCGTCCGCCCGCTGCGCCGCAGCCAACCAGGGCTGCCACGTGGCGCCGCCGCGCCGCCGCCGCCGAAGCCCGCCGCAGCCCGTGCGGGCCCTCCTGCCCGGCCGCGCGCTGCCATGGCCGTGCGCCCCACGCCCGCCCGCTCCGCGCCTCCGCCGCCTAAGCGCTGCCGCCCATGGTCGCGTCGCCGATCGCCGCCTCGCCCGCCGGCCCGTCGGCCACCGCAGCAGCCCGGCCCCGCCCGCCCGTCGCCCGCCGCCCGCTCGTCGCCGCCTCCGCGGCGCCGCCCGCCTCCTCCAGCGGTCCCCTCCTCCGTCGCCGTGCCGGCCGCCGCTGCTCCGCGAGCAAGCGCCGCCGCCTTGATCGCGTGCGGATCTCAGATCCACTAAGCCGGTTGACTTTCTCCCCCAAAATCGTGACTGGTTTTCCTAAGTCCAAGCGTGGAAATGATGCTATCTTCGTTGTCATTGACAAGCTTACTAAAGTGGCTCATTTTCTTCCTATCAAAGAATCTATCACAGCAGCTCGGTTGGCGAGAACTATACACCTCGAGATTGTCTCCTTGCGGCATTCCACAAGTGATCTCTTGAGACCGTGGCAGCATCTTTACCTCCAAGTTTTGGGATTCTTTTGAAGGCCATGGGCACCAACATTCGTTTCAGCACAGCTTTCCATCCTCAAACAAGTGGCCAAGTCGGCGAGTCAATCAAATCCTTGAAGATATGCTCAGGGCTTGTGTCATTTCTTCGGTATGAAATGGGAAGATTGTCTTCCATATGCGAGTTCTCCTACAACAACAGCTTCCAAGCGAGTTCGGGCAAGGCCCCATTCGAAATTCTCCATGGCAGAAAGTGCCGTACTCCTCTCAATTGGTCCGAGACAGGTGAACGCCAACTTCTTGGCAGCGACTTGATCACGAAGCGAAGAAATGTGCAAAGTCATTCGTGAGAATCTCAAAGCCGCATAATCGCGCGAAGAGCTATTATGATGACAAGCACCGTGATGTGGCTTTTGAAATCGGAGACCATGTCTACCTCCGCGTCTCTCCAATGAAAGGCACTCGTCGCTTCGGTTATGATGATTATAATGATGAAAGTTGATTTGGAGAGGTCATGACTTTATTTAGTGATGAATCCTCCATTTTGGATGAGGCTTCAATTAACTATGATTATAAAGTTGCTATCTATGATGATTATGGTGATGACATGTATGCTACAAAGAATAATGATAACCATGAAATTTGTCATCATGATTATAATTTTCACTCTCATGATAGTTATTTTGTTAAGTTTTCTCCCACTACTATGAACGAGAATAAATTTGCTTATGTGGGGAGTAACAAAATTTCTATCATTTTGTGTCTTGAAAAAATGCTTTATGTGATGGTTATATTGTTGAATTTCTTCATGATGCTACTGAAAATTATTATGAGGGAGGAACATATGCTTGTAGGAATCGCAATAAAACACTACAAAAAAAAGACACAACCATGACATTTTGGGCCGAACGAATTTTTTTCCTGTCATACATATGACACTTCTATGACGATAATTGTGACAAAACCCGGTATCATCATAGATGTGGTGGGCTCCTACTTCTATGACAAAAATCATGACAGAAAATGGGCTTTTCGTCCTGGGTGGGCGGAGACGCAGCTGCATGACATTCTTTGGGCCGTCCATGACGGAAAAAACCGTGGTAGAAGCGAGGGGGAAGAAAATTTTGGGAGTTCCGGTTACGGTGGGAGGTCGGGGCGGCGATGCGCGCTTTCTCTCTCGACACGTCTGGCGTGTGTGTGCGGCGTTGGCTCTAACTAAACCCGAAGCGAGGCATTGGGCTCTAACGAACCCGGCGATTGCTGCGCAGGCTACGTGTTCTCGAACCCGAGCGATCGATCGATGGCTGTTAATGAACCCAATCGGCGATTCGCCGCTCTGCTGCTAACTCGAAGCCGATCGATGCTGCCTGGGATGAGCAGTGGCGTTGCGGGGGGTTGGATGAACAATGGCGGTGGCGTTTGCCTCGGATGAACAGGACCCGTGGTGTGGAGGGCTGGATGAGCGATGAGCGATGGAGGGTGCCCGTGGAGGGGTGGTTGTTGGGAGCGTAGTAATTTCAAAAATTTTCCCACGCACACAGGACCATGGTGATGGCATAGCAACGAGAGGGAGAGTGTACGTCCGGTACCCTCGTAGACCAAAAGCGGAAGCGTTATAACAACGCGGTTGATGTAGTCGACGTCTTCACGATCCGACCGATCCAAGCACCGAGCGTCACGGCACCTCCGAGTTCGCACACGTTCAGCTCGATGGCGATCCCGGACTCGATCCAGCAAAGTGTCGGGGATGAGTTCCGTCAACGACGACGGCGTGGAGCGATGATGATGCTCCACCGGCGCAGGCTTCGCCTAAGCTCCGCGACGATATGACCGAGGTGGAATATAGTGGAGGGGGCACGCACACGGCTAAGGCGATCCGTAGATCAACTTGTGTGTTCAGGGTGCCCCCTGCCCCGTATATAAAGGAGGGAGGGAGGAGGAGGCCGGCCCTAGTAGGCGCGCCATGGGGAGTCCTACTCCCACCGGAGTAGGATTCCCCTTCCTAGTCCAACTAGGAGTCCGTCCATGTATTGGGAGTAGGAGACAAGTAAGGGAAGAGAGAAGGGAGGGAAGGAAGGGTGCGGCCCCTCCCTAGTCAATTCGGACCAGGCCATGGGGCGCGGCCTGCCCTAGGCAGCCCTCTCTCTTTCCCAGGCCCAATAAGGCCCAATACTTCTCCCCGGCGAATTCCCGTAACTCTCCGGTACTCCGAAAAATACCGAATCATTGGAACCTTTCCGAACTCGAATATAGTCGTCCAATATATCGATCTTTACGTCTCGACCATTTCGAGACTCCTCGTCATGTCCCCGATCTCATCCGGGACTCCGAACTCCTTCGGTACATCAAAACTCATAAACTCATAATATAAGCATCATCGAAACCTTAAGCGTGCGGACCCTACGGGTTCGAGAACTATGTAGACATGACCTAGAACTATTCTTGGTCAATAACTAATAGCGGAACCTGGATGCCCATATTGGCTCCTACATATTCTATGAAGATCTTTATCGGTCAAACCGCATAACAACATCGTTGTTCCCTTTGTCATCGGTATGTTACTTGCCCGAGATTCGATCGTCGGTATCCAATACCTAGTTCAATCTCGTTACCGGCAAGTCTCTTTACTCGTTCGTAATGCATCATTCCGTAACTAACTCATTAGCTACATTGCTTGCAAGGCTTATAGTGATGTGCATTACCGAGAGGGCCAGAGATACCTCTCCGACAATCGGAGTGACAAAACCTAATCTCGAAATCGCCAACCCAACATGTACCTTTGGAGACACCTGTAGTACTCCTTTATAATCACCCGATTACGTTGTGACGTTTGGTAGCACCAAAGTGTTCCTCCGTAAGCAGGAGTTGCATAATCTCATAGTTACAGGAACATGTATAAGTCATGAAGAAAGCAATAGCAACATACTAAGCGATCAAGTGCTAGGCTAACTGAATGGGTCATGTCAATCAGATCATTCTCCTAATGATGTGATCCCGTTAATCAAATGACAACTCATGTCTATGGTTAGGAAACATAACCATCTTTGATTAACGAGCTAGTCAAGTAGAGGCATACTAGTGACACTCTGTTTGTCTATGTATTCACACATGTATTATGTTTCCGGTTAATACAATTCTAGCATGAATAATAAACATTTATCATGATATAAGGAAATAAATAATAACTTTATTATTGCCTCTAGGGCATATTTCCTTCAGTCTCCCACTTGCACTAGAGTCAATAATCTAGTTCACATCGCCATGTGATTTAACATCAATAGTTCACATCTATATGTGGTTAACACCCATAATTCACATCGACATGTGACCAACGCCCAAAGGGTTTACTAGAGTCGATAATCTAGTTCACATCGCTATGTGATTAACACCCAAAGAGTACTAAGGTGTGATCATGTTTTGCTTGTGAGATTATTTTAGTCAACGGGTCTGTCACATTCAGAGCCGTAAGTATTTTGCAAATTTCTATGTCTACAATGCTCTTGCGGAGCTACTCTAGCTAATTGCTCCCACTTTCAATATGTATCCAGATTGAGACTCGAGTCATCTAGATTAGTGTTAAAACTTGCATCGGCGTAACCCTTTACGAACCTTTTTCACTTCCATGATCGAGAAACATATCCTTATTCTACTAAGGATAATTTTGACCGATGTCCATTGATCTACCCTAGATCACTATTGCACTCCTTGCCAAGCTTAGTGGTAGGGTATGCAATAGATCTGGTACACAGCATGACATACTTTATAGAACCTATGGCTGATGCATAGGGAATGACTTTCATTCTTTTTCTATCTTCTGCCGTGGTCGGGTTTTGAGTCTTACTCAATCTCGCACCTTGTAACACAGGCAAGAACTCTTTCTTTGACTGTTCCATTTTGAACTACTTCAAAATCTTGTCAAGGTATGTATTCATTGAAAAACTTATCAAGCGTCTTTGATCTATCTCTATAGATCTTGATGCTCAGTATGTAAGTAGCTTTACCGAGGTCCTTCTTTGAAAAACTCCTTTCAAATACTCCTTTATGCTTTGCAGAATAATTCTACATTATTTCCGATCAATTAATATGTCATTCACACATACTTATCAGAAATGCTGTAGTGCTCCCACTCACTTTCTTGTAAATACAGGCTTCTCCAAAAGTCTGTATAAAACCATATGCTTTGATCAACTCATCAAAGCGTATATTCCAACTCCGAGATGCTTGCACCAGTCCATTGATGGATCGCTGGAGCTTGCACATTTTGTTAGCTCCTTTAGGATTGACAAAAAACTTCTGGTTGCATCATATACAACTCTTCTTTAATAAATCCATTAAAGAATGTAGTTTTGACATCCATTTGCCAGATTTCATAAAATGTGGCAATTGCTAACATGATTCGGACAGACTTAAGAATCGCTCTGATTGAGAAAATCTCATTTGTAGTCAACACCTTGAATTTGTCGAAAACCTTTTGCGACAAGTCGAACTTTGTAGATAGTAACACTACTATCAGCATCTGTCTTCCTCTTGAAGATCCATTTATATAATATGGCTTGCCGATCATCGGCAACTCCATCAAAGTCCACACTTTGTTCTCATATATGGATCCCATCTCAGATTTCATGGTCTCAAACCATTTCGCGGAATCTGGGCTCATCATCGCTTCCTCATAGTTCGTAGGTTCATCAAGGTCTAGTAACATGACTTCTAGAATAGGATTACCATACCACTCAGTGCGGATCTTACTCCGGAAGACCTACGAGGTTTGGTAGCAACTTGATCTGAAGTTTCATGATCATCATCATTAACTTCCTTACTAATTGGTGTAGAAATCACTGAAACTGATTTCTGTGATGAACTACTTTCCAATAAGGGAGAAGGTACAATTACCTCATCAAGTTCTACTTTCCTCCCACTCACTTCTTTCGAGAGAAACTTCTTCTCTAGAAAGGATCCATCTTAGCAACGAAAAAACTTGCCTTCGGATCTGTGATAGAAGGTGTACCCAACAGTTTCCTTTGGGTATTCTATGAAGACGCACTTCTCCGATTTGGGTTCGAGCTTATCAGGTGAAAACTTTTTCACATAAGCATCACAACTCCAAACTTTAAGAAACGACAGCTTAGGTTTACTGCTAAACCATAGTTCATACGGTGTCATCTCAGCGGTTTAGATGCTGCCCTATTAAGCGTGAATGCAGCTGTCTCTAATGCATAACCCCAAAAGCGATAGTGGTAAATCGGTAAGATACATCATAGATCGCACCATATCATAATAAAAACGATTCTGACGTTCGGACACACCATAACGTTGTGGTGTTCCGGTGGCGTGAGCTGTGAAACTATTCCACATTGTTTTCATTGAAGACCAAACTCGTAACTCAAATATTCATCTCCACGATCAGATCGCAGAAACTTTATTTTCTTGTTACGATGATTTTCACTTCACTCTGAAATTCTTTGAACCTTTCAACTATTTCAGACTTATGTTTCATCAAGTAGATATACCCATATCTGCTCAAATCATCTTGTGAAAGTCGAAAATAACGATACTTGCCACGAGCATCAACACTCATTGGATCGCATACATCGGTATGTATTATTTCCAATAAGTCAGTAGCTTGTTCCATTGTTCGGAGAAGCGGAGTTTTAGTCATCTTGCCCAAAGCGGCACGGTTCACAAGCATCAAATGATTCATAACCAAGTGATTCCGAAAGTCCATCAGCATGGAGTTTCTTCATCGTTTTACACCAATATGACCTAAGCGGCAGTGCCACAAATAAGTTGCACTATCATTATTAACTTTGCATCTTTTGGCATCAATATTATGAATATGTGTATCATTACGATCGAGATCCAACAAACTATTTTCATTGGGTGCATAACCATGAAGGTCTTATTCATGTAAACAGAATAACAATTATTCTTTAACTTAAATGAATAACCGTATCGCAATAAACATGATCAAATCATATTCATGCTCAACATAAACGCTAAATAACATTTATTTAGCTTTTAACACTAATCTCGAAAATATAGGGAGTGTGTGATGATGATCATATCAATCTTGGAACTATTTCCAATACTCATCGTCACTTCCCTTCAACTAGTTTCATTCATTCGCAACTCCTGTTTGAGTTACTACTCTTAGCAACTGAACCAAGTATCAAATACCGAGGGGTTGCTACGAACACTAGTAATACATATCAATAATCTGTATATCAAATATACCTTTGTTCACTTTGCCATCCTTCTTATCCGCCAAATACTTGGGGTAGTTCCGCTTCAAATGACCAGTTCCATTGTAGCAAAAGCACTTAGTCTCGGGCTTAGGTCCAGACTTGGGCTTCTTCACCGAGTAGCAACTTGCTTGCCGTTCTTCTTGAAGTTCCCTTCTTCCCTTTGCCCTTTTCCTTGAGACTAGTGGTCTTGTCAACCATCAACACTTGATGTTTTCTTGATTTCTACCTTCGCCGATTTTAGCATGGCGAAGAGCTTGGGAATTGTTTTCGTCATCCCTTGCATACTATAGTTCATCACGAAGTTCTAGTAACTTAGTGATGGTGACTAGAGAATTCTGTCAATCACTATCTTATCGGAAGATTAACTCCCACTTGATTCAAGCGATTGAAGTACCGGACAATCTGAGAACATGCTCACTAGTTGAGCGATTCTCCTCCATCTTTTAGCTATAGAACTTGTTGGAGACTTCATATCTCTCAACTCGGTATTTGCTTGAAATATTAACTTCAACTCCTGGAACATCTCATATGGTCCATGACGTTCAAAACGTCTTTGAAGTCCCGATTCTAAGCCGTTTAAGCATGGTGCACTAAACTATCAAGTAGTCATCATATTGAGCTAGCCAAGCGTTCATAACGCCCGCATACGCTCCTGCAATAGGTCTGTCACCTAGCGGTGCATCAAGGACATAATTCTTACGTGCAGCAATGAGGATAAACCTCAGATCACGGATCCAATCCATAATATTGCTACTAACATTTTTCAATACAATTTTCTCTAGGAACACATATAAAAACAGGGGAAGCAACAACGCGAGCTATTGATCTACAACATAATCTGCAAAATACTACGGGACTAAGTTCATGATAAATTTAAGTTCAATTAATCATATTACTTAAGAACTCCCACTTAGACAGACATCTCTCTAGTCATCTAAGTGATCACGTGATCCAAATCAACTAAACCATAACCGATCATCACGTGAGATGGAGTAGTTTTCAATGGTGAACATCTTATGTTGATCATATCTACTATATGATTCACGCTCGACCTTTCGGTCTCCGTGTTCCGAGGCCATATCTACATATGCTAGGCTCGTCAAGTATAACCTGAGTATTCGCGTGTGCAAAACTGGCTTGCACCCGTTGTAGATGGACGAGAGCTTATCACACCCGATCATCACGTGGTGTCCAGGCACGACGAACTTTGGCAGCGGTGCATACTCGGGAGAACACTTCTTGATAATTTTAGTGAGAGATCATCTTATAATGCTACCGTCAATCAAAGCAAGATAAGATGCATAAAGGATAAACATCACATGCAATCAATATAAGTGATATGATATGGCCATCATCATCTTGTGCTTGTGATCTCCATCTCAAGCACCGTCGTGATCACCATCGTCACCGGCGACACCTTGATCTCCATCGTAGCATCGTTGTCGTTTCGCCATCTATTGCTTCTCGACTATCGCTACCGCTTAGTGATAAAGTAAAGCAATTACAGGCGTTGCATTTCATACAATAAGCGACAACCATATGGCTCCAGCCGATTGCCGATAACCGGTTACAAAACATGATCATCTCATACAATAAAATATAGCATCACGTCTTGACCATATCACATCACAACATGCCCTGCAAAAACAAGTTAGGCGTCCTCTACTTTGTTGTTGCAAGTTTTACGTGGCTGCTACGGGCTGAGCAAGAACCGTTCTTACCTCGCATCAAAACCACAGCGATAGTTTGTCAAGTTGGTGCTGTTTTAACCTTCGCAAGGACCGGGCGTAGCCACACTCGGTTCAACTAAAGTGAGAGGCAGACACCGCGGTCACCTTTAAGCAACTAGTGCTGCATGGCGGTGAAACCAGTCTCGCGTAAGTGTATGCGCGTAATGTCGGTCCGGGCCGCTTCATCTCACAATACCGCCGAACCAAAGTATGACATGCTGGTAAGCAAGTATGACTTATATCGCCCACAACTCACTTGTGTTCTACTCGTGCATATGACATCAACGCATAAAACCAGGCTCGGATGCCACTGTTGGGAGCGAGTAATTTCAAAAAATTCCTACGCACACACAAGACCATGGTGATGGCATAGCAACGAGAGGGGAGAATGTCTGTCCACGTACCCTCGTAGACCGAAAGCGGAAGCGTTATAACAACGCGGTTGATGTAGTCGTACGTCTTCACGATCCGACCGATCCAAGCACCGAACGTACGGCACCTCCGAGTTCTGCACACGTTCAGCTCGATGACGATCCCGGACTCGATCCAGCAAAGTGTCGGGGATGAGTTCCGTCGAGACGACGGCGTGGTGGCGATGATGATGCTCCACCGGCGCAGGGCTTCGCCTAAGCTCATGACGATATGACCGAGGTGGAATATAGTGGAGGGGGCACCGCACACGGCTAAGGCGATCCGTAGATCAACTTGTGTGTTCTGGGGTGCCCCTGCCCCCCGTATATAAAGGAGGGAGGGAGGAGGAGGCCGGCCCTAGTAGGCGCGCCATGGGGAGTCCTACTCCCACCGGGAGTAGGATTCCCCTTCCTAGTCCAACTAGGAGTCCTTCCATGTATTGGGAGTAGGAGACAAGTAAGGGAAGAGAGAAGGGAGGAAGGAAGGGTGCGGCCCCTCCCCTAGTCAATTCGGACTAGGCCATGGGGGCGCGGCCTGCCCTAGGCAGCCCTCTCTCTTTCCCAGGCCCAATAAGGCCCAATACTTCTCCCGGCGAATTCCCGTAACTCTCCGGTACTCCGAAAATACCGAATCATTGGAACCTTTCCGAACTCGAATATAGTCGTCCAATATATCGATCTTTACGTCTCGACCATTTCGAGACTCCTCGTCATGTCCCCGATCTCAGCCAGGACTCGAACTCCTTGGTACATCAAAACTCATAAACTCATAATATAAGCATCATCGAAACCTTAAGCGTGCGGACCCTACGGGTTCGAGAACTATGTAGACATGACCTAGAACTATTCTTGGTCAATAACCAATAGCGGAACCTGGATGCCCATATTGGCTCCTACATATTCTATGAAGATCTTTATCGGTCAAAACGCATAACAACATACGTTGTTCCCTTTGTCATCGGTATGTTACTTGCCCGAGATTCGATCGTCGGTATCCAATACCTAGTTCAATCTCGTTACCGGCAAGTCTCTTTACTCGTTACGTAATGCATCATTCCGTAACTAACTCATTAGCTACATTGCTTGCAAGGCTTATAGTGATGTGCATTACCGAGAGGGCCAGAGATACCTCTCCGACAATCGGAGTGACAAAACCTAATCTCGAAATCGCCAACCCAACATGTACCTTTGGAGACACCTGTAGTACTCCTTTATAATCACCCGATTCGTTGTGACGTTTGGTAGCACCAAAGTGTTCCTCCGTAAACGGAGTTGCATAATCTCATAGTTACAGGAACATGTATAAGTCATGAAGAAAGCAATAGCAACATACTAAGCGATCAAGTGCTAGGCTAACTGAATGGGTCATGTCAATCAGATCATTCTCCTAATGATGTGATCCCGTTAATCAAATGACAACTCATGTCTATGGTTAGGAAACATAACCATCTTTGATTAACGAGCTAGTCAAGTAGAGGCATACTAGTGACACTCTATTTGTCTATGTATTCACACATGTATTATGTTTCCGGTTAATACAATTCTAGCATGAATAATAAACATTTATCATGATATAAGGAAATAAATAATAACTTTATTATTGCCTCTAGGGCATATTTCCTTCAGTGGTTGAACAGGACCCCGTGGTGTGGAGGGCTGGATGAACAGTAGAAGGTGGAGGGGTGGTTGAACAGTAGCCGATGGAGTAGCGCGCGGTGGAGGCTCGATGAACAGGAGCCCGTGGAGGCTGGAGGAGGTCGACGGTAGCCCGTGTGGAGGCTGGAGGAGGTCGACGGTGGAGATGAACAGTATCCCGTGGAGTCCCGTGTTGTTGTACGCCACACCCCTCCCGATGAACAGGATCCCCGTTTCAACCGTAGGAGGTCCGTATCATCCGTATTGCGGTACACCACACCCCTCCCGATCAACAGGACCCCCATTTTGACCGTAGGAGGTCTGTTTCCTCCGTTTTGCGGTATACCACACCCCTCCCGATCAACAGGACCCCCGTTTCGACCGTAGGAGGTCCGTTTCCTCCGTTTTGCGGTACACCAGACCCCTCTCGATTAACAGGACCCCGCTTCGAACGTGGCCGGTCGAACACAAGGTCGTTTCTCCGTTCTGCGGTACGCCAGGCCTCGTTTCCACCGCCTGTTCCGTCCAAGCCGGTTGGCTCCCACGCGTTTCGTTGCCTCCCGATGAACACGACGCATTCCGTTGCCTCCCCATGAACACGACGCATTCCGTTGCCTCCCCATGAACACGTCGACGACGCAGTTTCTCCGTTCCGACCCAGCCATGTACACGAGCCCTCGCCGTACGTATGCGCTAGTAGGCGTTCGAGACCCTGCCCGTATGTACATACGTGGCCGTATTTTCTTTCTTGCACCCTGGCGCTATGCGTGCGTGTACATGCTACGTGCGCCTCTACTACGACACGCGGCGCCTCTACAACGACCGGTATGTACGTACATTCGCGACCAGAATGACAACGCCACGCACGCTTCGACCAGGTGGGTCCCGACCGAGGCACTTCCTTGCGTGCGAAAATGTAGCTGGTGGGTCCCAACAGTCAGAGGGGCGAATCGTTTTTTCTTGCCCAGACGCACTTCCTTTGCGTGCGAAGATGGAGCTGGTGGGTCCTAGCAGTCAGGGGGGCGAATCGGTTTTTTTGCCCGGACGCACTTCCTTGCGTGCGAAGATGTAGCTGGTGGGTCCCAACAGTAAGGGGGGCGAATCATTTTTTTTGCCCGGACGCACTTCCTTGCATGCGAAGATGTAGCTGGTGGGTCCCAGCAGTCAGGGGGAAACGTTTTTTTGGCAAAATACGGTGGCCTGTTCGGTGGGTCCCCACTGTCAGGTGGAGGAATCTATATTTTGCACATAATAAGGAGGCACTTCCTTGCTGCGGCCGTGGACCCAGCTATCAGCCTCTCCACGTATAGTCCATGTCCGATGGAAGTCGTTCCTTGACCATGTTGACCACGCTGCGCCGAGAGCACCACGGCGGTGGACGACGGCGAAGCCTAGCAAGGGGATGACTCGGAGCTGGGGAAGATGCAGCAGTGGATGCCCACGCGAAGAGGAGTACGAGGGTTCATCGGTGTGAGGCTGTTGTTGCCGCAGAATAACAGGGGGTGTGGGTGAGTAGAGGGATGGCCTAGCCAGCGATGGGAGTAGTAGGGGGCGGTGAGGCCTCCGCGGCATCACAGCCGGCCACGGGAGGCAGGAGCACGCGGCACGACCGACGCTGGTTTGGGTGGATGGAGCAAGAAGACCAGAGGTTGAAGAAGCACTACGGCCGTTGGATGAACATCGTACGGTAACAGGAGCTAGAATCGTTCATATTGACTAACTTGACAAAGCCCTCCATCCCCATCAACTTGGTAGGCCCACAAGTCAGCCTTCCACTATGCTGCGTTCTAGCTGGCAGGGGGAGTATTCATTTTTTTGTGCGTAATAAGGAGGCACTTCCTTGCGTGCGAAGATAGCTAGTGGGTCCAACATGTCAGCGGGGGGCACGTTTTTTCGCGAAATACAGAGGCCCTTCCGGTGGGTCCCAGATGTCAGGTGGAGGAATAATTATTTTGCGCGTAATAAGGAGGCACTTCTTTGCTGCGGCCGTGGACCCAGCTGTCAGCCTCTCCACGTACAGTCCACGTCCGATGGAAGCCGTTCCTTGACCACGTTCACCACGCCGCACCGAGAGCACCAGGGCGGTGGACGACGGCGAGGCCTAGGAAGGGAACGACATGGAGGCAGGGAAGACTCGGCAGTTGTTTCCCACGTGGGGAATACTGTTGTAAGGGTTTCTTGGTTTGTGCGCCTCGCGGAGAATAACAGCACGTGTGGGTGAGTAGAGGGATGGTTAGGCCAGTGATGGGAGTATGGTGGGGCGGTGAGGCCTGCGCGGCAACACAGCCGGCCACGGGGAGGAGGGAGCAGGCAGTCCCGTCGGCGCTTGTTTGAGCGGCTGGAGCAGGAAGAGCAGACATTGAAGAAGCACGACGGCCGTTGGATTGACATCGTACGGTCACTAGAGCTAGAATCGTTCATATTGACTAAGTTGACAAGGCCCTCTGTCCCCGTCAACTTAGTAGGCCCTAAGTCAGCCTCCACCATGGTGGGTCCCAGCTAGTGGGGAGTATTCATTTTCTATGTGTAATAAGGAGGCACTTCCGGTGGGTCCGAGCTGGCAGTGGGGGACATTTTTTCGTGAAATACGGTGGTTCGTCCGGTGGGTCCCAGCAGTCAGGGGCAAACATTTTTTTTGCGAAATACGGTGGCCAGTCCAGTGGGTCACAGCAGTCAGGGGGGAAACGTTTTTTCCATGAAATACTGGTGGCCCGTCCGGTGGGTCCCTGCTGTCAGGTGGAGGAATAATTATTAATAAGGAGGCACTTCCTTGCAGCTGCCGTGGACCCAGCTGTCAGCCTCTCCACGTACAGTACTCTTCCGATGGAAGTCGGTCGTTGACCACATTGACCACGCCGCCGAGAGCAGCAGAGGCGGTGGACGACGGCGAGGCCTAGGAAGGGACGACGCGAGCCAGGGAAGACAGCGGCAGTGGATGCCACGCGGAGAGGAGTACGAGGTTCTTGGTTCGGCTGCGGTGTGAGGCTGCCGTCATTGTAGAATAACATGGGGAGTGGGTGAGTGGAGGATGGCCGCCAGCGGTGGGAGTAGTATGGGGACGGTGAGGCCTCCGGCAAAGACAACCCGCCACGGAGGCAGGAGCATGCGACACGACCGCCCTGCTTTGGGTGGTGGGGCGGGAAGACCAGAGGTTGAAGAAGCACTATGGCCGTTGGATGGACATTGTTGACCACGCCGCGCCGAGAGCACCAGGGCAGTGGACGACGGCGACGCCTACGAAGGGAATGACACAGAGCCGGCGAAGACACGGCAGTGGCTGCCCACGCGGTGGAGAGTACGAGGGTTGACTGGTTCGGCTGTCGTCACCGAAAAATAACATGAGGTGTGGGTGAGTAGAGGGATATACAGGCTAGGGATGCGAGTATGATGGGGCCGTGAGGCCTGCCCGGCAGCACTGCCGGCCACGGGAGGCGGGAGCAGGCGGTTCCGACGGCGCTGGTTTGGGCGGCTGGGGCAGGAAGATCAGAGACTGAAGAAGCACGATTGCCGTTAGATTGACATCTAACGGTATGACGCTGGTAGAGTCGATTGTTGACTAAGTTTCTTTTTTAAGAAACCTTGTGTAGGCCCACAAGTCAGCCTCCAAATCTGTGGCAGACAACATGAAGCCCATTTGCTATTTTTTATAATTTGCAGCCCATTTTCTATTTTTTATAATTTGCAGCCCATTTGCTAATTCTTAAGTAATTCATTACAACACATTTTCTGCCCAGGACCACGGTCAAAAAGTTCGACCTTATTTTGCATATTTCGGTGGAGTCCAAACTGTTGTAATCCCGAAATGATAAACATTTTTTTAAGAACTTATTGATTTGCCAAAAAATCATTTTGTTTTTGTAAGCAAATAAGGCGTGGGACAATTGAGTTGGTTTAAGGAAAACCGGTGGTAAAAAATCAGCTGGGTGGGAAAAACAACAAAAATAAGGATGTAAATATAAAAGGGAATTTTATGTGTTTTCAATATAATGATACGTGTATATGCACTAGTAAAACTATAGGTAGAGATTAGAAAACTCATGTAGGACATGCATTTCAAGATGAAAATAGAACTGGGCTGTGTGTTTGATTCAGTAAAAAAACTGCCTGCGGATGTTGTATGACAAAATATAACTAACGCTGGCAGGCCAGAGGCCAGTAGATACCTGCTGGATCTTTGTGCCCCGTTGTCGTCATGGGCTGGGCCTGTTAAAAACAAAACCAACCTTAGGCAATCTACAGCCTAGTTGAAACTTGCTCGACCTGAAAAAACAATATAAGTGCTCAATAAACGAGAGGATTCTGCAAGCACAGACTGATAACTGGGATGCAGCACGGATATTGTTTTTTTATCGTGATAATAAGTGCATGCACTTGTTTCGAAAAAACTGCAGAACTGGGAATTCGAACGGCGGGTGCTTATGCTACCCATCAAATAAAAATCAGGTGCCTGAGAATTCGTTTCGAAACAAATGATTCAGCTTTATATCCACGCCGACCCTCGGCATGATGGTTGGAAGCAAATACAAGTTCATACCAAAAGATCGTTAACAACAATACCAACTTGCGGACGACAATGTAGTACAACTACCAATACCAAACTAACTTATAATCTTTTTACTCCTGGCCCTAGTGTTCGTCTGGTAGAAAATCTTGCAGAGGACCAGCTCCCACTCCTTCTCTTGCTCCAGGTCCCTGAGGTGGTACTGGTGCATCACCCAGTTGGTCCTCTGCTGGTCGAAGTTCTTGTTGGTGTGTAGCACCAGAACATTTTTTGCTGCCCGTCTGCCTGCCGTTGACCATCACCGGCAAGGTATTGCTGGTCTTGTGCCACATCGCGTGCGTGCCGCACTCCGACTGTATCTTGCGACGCGTCCACGTGCCCTTTTGAATGCCCTGAATTATTTGGAAGAAATGCTTCCTTAGGCCACTCAGTGTGATACCTGCAGTATCGTGGAATACAGGTTTTAGTGTACCTAGTTGGCATTTTCATAACATCTTTGGCATGTTGCAGTCACTTGTTTCACTTTTTATTAACTGTCAAATTGTAATTGTGTCACCAAGTCCGCGTCTAAAAAGAAAAGTAGAGCTATAAAGAAAGGAATATGTTTGTGCAAGTAGACGGCCGATCTGTGTCTTACCTGGAAGTTTCTCAGGTTGGATGTAGCATATGCCGTGCTCGCTGTCGATGGTTGGTATGAACAAATCGATGAGAGACTGAAATCTCGCGCTGTCAGCACTCACTTTAGCTTCAAGGTGCTCGATCAGCTCCTGATCCATGGGATCGAACTTGACGCCAGCCGGCAGCACCGGCCAATCCTTCTTCGACTTGCATCGGTAATTCCAGTTATATGGTACTCAACGTATGATCAATCGACTGTTTTAAGTGAATGATGAAAGATTTCGACAGATAAGTGGTACTCCAAATCTGAAGTCCAGAATACCCGAACACGTGGCAGGGATTCTTGTGTCACCTCATGGCATAGCGTGTTGTCACGTCAATTCAATGTGTGGACATGATGAATAATTTGACCAACGTATACTAGTATCTGCTCTTGTACTACTTACTAGTCGTATTTAGTGTCACAGTTTATACATAGGTTTAACTAACAAGTACACACTTGAAGCCTAACTGATATATATATATATATATATATATATATATATATATATATATATATATATATATATATATATATATGGCTTCGCACATCATCTCCATCATCATTATCAGTACATTCTAAACAGGGGAGTTAGGATGCACTTGATCCCAGGAAGGTATCTATCCTTCAAACCAGAGGAGTGCTTCAAACTAACAAAAGTACATAATATCCAACAAAAGAGGGTCGTGCTACAGCAACAGAATACATGGCTCAGTCTAGATATCAGCACGAATCAAGTTGTGCATATTTGCTGTTGGCATGAACCACATCGCCGCATGTCGAATTTGCAAAAGCCATCCATCGCATGGAAGCTTGATGCCTTTCACACACTGAAGATTATCTGGCAACAAGCTGTGTCGACGAATCTCTGGATATGGTGATTCATGAAACCCATGGTATGATGTGTAAACACAGCCCCCCTCGCGAATGGAAGTTGCATAGCACAGTAATCATCGCCGGTGATATGATCGATGATTGGTTGGATGATCGGATAATTGAGCCCGAGGAACAAGGAGTGGTTGCCGAGGCTGTAAACCCGCCTCCAGTTGAATACGCCTAGCCCAACGGAGCTAGGATCTTTCTCGAACACAAAGCTACCATAGCCATCAATGTCACGAACGCCCCATGCATTGTACTGCATGTGGTTTGATGTAATGGTTTGGTCAATTTGGTACGTGCGAATGAGCATCAAATGACCGCCGTCAGCTGAACAAGCGATAAACCAGCACCCATCGGCTGGTATGATTCCAGGTCCTGGAATCATGAAGGCCAGCGCATTTGTGTCTGCTGCAACAATTCAAATTGGAGACCAAAAGGACAAAAATAAACAATCATGTTCAGAGTATGTGTGGAATTAAGATTATTATAACAGTGACACATATCATAGACGGAGAATTGCAATGCCGTGGTCATAATCATACCCCAAGTTAAAAAAATAATCCAATGGCTTTCATATTCTAGCAACATGTCATGGTTCAAACATCATGTAACAATGAGAGGAAAACAACTATGACAACGCCTACTCATATTCTACCATAGCACTTACTACTACTATTCTCATATCAACTCTAAGCAATAACATGCGTTGTTATAAAAATCTTGTAAACGAGAGTAACATATAGCAATCATGATGTTATGCTCATAATATGTATTCTAACAATCATTAGATGCCAATTTTTTCTCATATCAACTCTAACAATTAGCCGTATGCATCACTCTGATGCAGAGGCCGGGGAGACCCCCCTTTTTGAAAAAAACTCTAACAATAACATGTGTGGTCATAAAAATCTAGGAAATGAGAGGAACATATAGCAATGATGTGGTTATAGACATGCTATGGATTCTAAATTTGTAACAAATGAACAGGCAGTCGTATTCATAAGGTAAAGATGAGATGAGATGGAACAATTACATGACAATAGATTCCACCAGCATAGGCAGCCAATCTGTGCGTCGACCGCGTAAACGATGCCATCATGCACTATAGCATCACACAGAAATGTTGCCTCAACAGGATTGATGATGAGCCATAACCATGTATGGCGACCGGATTCCAGATAGACTAATCCCATGTTGAACAAGGCAATGAGCTTGTAATCCATGTAGTCTTCTGATGGTGTGGGCACTTCGCAGATTACAACTTTCTGCAAACAGAGGTCGAGCCAAAAGCTTGACGCGTATCGTGCGTAGTAGGCAGGAGTGTTCGGCGGGCCACAAGGCTTGATGGCGGCGATATCCAATGATGGAGGGGTGATCTCTCGCTGGGTGTAGATATCCACGAGACGCCACGGACTGCCGGTGTGGTGGATGAGGACGATCCAGTTGGCCTTCATGCCCGCCCAGTAGTGGCCGCGCATGAAGGACATGTGGACGGGTAGTGGTAGCATGTCGAGGGGCACCACGGCAACCTCCGTAGGATCGTCAAGTCGGTGTCTGGGCCACCTGCGAGGATCGGGCGTCAGCAAGCAGGGTGTCTTGAAAAGAGCCGGCTGGTTGCAGACGAGTAGACGGTACAAAGACACCGAGCATGCGGCCAGACGGACGGTGCTGAGTAGGTCCATACGACTACAGATCTGCTCCAAGAGAACATCGGGGAGGGAATTCCAATTGCGGCTCTGCATGTCAGTCGGTTCTGCCATTGGGGTTTTCGGTGCCTACGAGCTAGTGGGGAAGTGGATTTGGGCGGGCGAGCGAAGAAGCTTCTCTTCGTGTGGCCGAGCAGTGAGCGGGGGGATATGGTATGCGCGAGCTACCAAGGAAGATGGCGCGGGCGGGCAAGCAGTGAGCGGGGGTAAATGGTGTGCGGCCGACGATGGGGAAGAGAGGAGGAAGAAGAAGAGAGGAGGAAGAAGAGTGGAAGACAGGGAAGAAAGTGCATTGAATCTCAATTCTACTAGTACTACTACCAGGATATAGGCACCGTCCTTCGGAGTGTAAATAGTTACACCGATGACATGTGGGTCTACCACAAGAGGGCCCATATGTCAGTTAATGGAGGACATAGGTGCGTAGGCGTATTTGCGAAAGCGTGCTCTACTGGAAAACATGATGGCAATATTGGGTAAGGCTGATTTAGTAACACCAACACGCTGGTTCATCTTATTAATTACGTGTCCCATATGCTGCAGTGTGTATTGTCACTTCACTGCGAAGACTAGTTGAATAGTTCTCTCTGACCGAGATGGGGAATAATGGATCGCGAGGACTTCCTTTCTAAAGTATCCCTATGCCTCTACGCTCACTTCACTCATTTTGCTCTGTACCTAGTCACTTGTTGAAATCTGTAGAAAGACAAATACTCCGTATTTGGGAACAGAGGGAGGCTTTTACTCCGTACTATTTGGGAACAGAGGGAGTATCACCATATGGAGGGAATAGAGGAAGCTTGAAATATGAACATGTCAATGGGAGGGAGTAAGCCCCATGCATGCAACATGCAACACTCACACGTACTCCACATGGACGCACGCAACACTCATGCACCTATGCGGCACACAGCACACGATGCAACACACACGTTCACGCTCAAGTGCTCAACCTACTCCCTACGCCCGTGAAAGACTGTAGATTTACACATTGACTAGGGTATAATTAACGCCCAAAAGTAGCAGACTTATGTGTGCATGCGACCATTGAGATAAGAAGATTAAATGAAGGCCGTTGCATGCTATAATTAAGGATAGACATGTAGCCTATACCTACAGCACAAGTTGGTGCATTAGTCAATCAATATCGATTTAGATTAAAGGCTAAATGCATTGGAGGTGTAGACGTACATCATATACTACTACACTCTTTGTTTTATAGCCGACGTACACTCTTTGTTGGAAGACAGAGGGAGGACACGTGCATGCAATCACATACACAGCCAGGGCGGTTCGGGCGCAAGGGTTGGACTCGTGTCGCGCCTGCATAAAGTTTTGTTTAACTGATTTCTTTTCTCTGCCAACTGACAGGTGGGACCCAGAAACCAGGTGACAATTTAACCAGTCAACAAAGTGCCACGTCGACTATGTGGCCGGTCAGTAGGGTGCAATACGGTGCTCTACGATGAGCTAGTAATCGTATAATTGACGCAAAACTATATACAGTGACCGTAAAGAGTGTATTGTTACATACGTTGACTGCCAGTGTATTTTTCTCGTTTCAAATTAAGCCATATTAATCGGAAAGGACGCAGTATGGACTACTACTAGTACTAGTACTGCTTTGATGTGTCCTGTCAACTCGCCGAACGAGGAGAAGCTTGCTTACTACGCCTCTCCCTCGCCCACACGCGCGGTGGTTCGCAGGACGATGAGAGGGTTTTGACTACAGCGCCCTCTCCCTCCCCCTCTCCCTCTCCCTCGCCCTCGCGGTGGACGTGCAGCAGTTCAATCGGTGTCAGATTGCCAGAAGCATATTGTACTGTAGTATCATCATTGTTGGACCTTCCGAAGAGGCGAAGAGCGAGGTGCAAGGTTCACACGAGTACGAACTGTTGAACCTCCCGAAGAGGCAAAGAGCCAAGCGCAAGGTTTTATAGGAGTTGTCGTCCTAGTAGGAGTGTATTACAACTATAGCGAACGATGCTACTGTATGATGCCGCCACGTCACGTATATCCAAAGCCGTGCCACATTTTCTTCTAAAAGAGCGTGTTGGAGCCCGTGCAACAACCACACAAGTTGCACGTACACATAACACATTTACTAGTAATAAATTCTAAAGGAGAAATGCCAGTATGCCACACAAGTTCATCTCCAATTTATGTGATAAATTTGTGCATGACTAGTCTACATATATTCATAGCGCTACCGTTCACACTACAAGAAATATGTCAACTAGTGACCTTCTGTCAGTGACCCTGGAAGAATTGGTCATAGATCTATGACCATTTCAGACCAATTGGTCAAAAGCTGTTCGAGGGGCTCCAAACCCTAAACCATTGCGACCATTTTGGTCAGAAATGTCGTAATTTCCTTACACGAAAAGGTCATAAAGCAAACAGCGCTAGTCCGCTGCCTTATTTCTAGTTGTTAACGACCAATATAGATGGTCATAGCCTTGTAAATTGTGGTGGGTTGCTATGACTAGGCGCCACCTCATCAGTTTTGCCTATGTGTCATGTCCATGTGGCAGTTTTTGCCCTAGGTTGTGAAGCAACCTATATTTTTGTCATTCCCAAAATTCCCAAAAAAATCTCATAAATTCTTTGGGTCATATCTTCGTCAAATATGTAAAAACCTTCCTTGCCTAGTTCAAAAATAATTCAAAAATATTCATTTTCCTATTCTGTTCAGAACAACAGTTTGTGAAGGAAGTACCACTTTGGCATGTCCAAATAGTATCCATTTTCTACAGGGCTTTCCTATGCCCAAATAACCATCCTCCACCAAATGCCAGCTCAATCCATTCATTATTTTGAGCCGAGCTTCAACATTCGTAGTTATGTCCAATGTGGTAGTTTGCAAAGCAAGTACCACCTAGGCTCCTCCTTTTGAGCTGAAAATTTGTGAACACGGTCTTCTTAGTAACTGATCATCCTCAGCCAAAACTCACGCCCATTAGCCATGTACATTTCCCGTACCGCTAATCAAACACTTGGCTGCTAACTCATGTTTGAGCATCGATCGGTCTCCTCGTGAGAATCTTATGTTGTAATTTTCTTCCTAGCACCAACCTGGGGAGTGCCCAACCCACTAGACATGCCTAGGCCGCCCAGAACACATGGCAACGCTACGGTCACGCGGTGACCACGCGGCGGGCATGCGAGTTCTGGCAGCTCTAGAGTTGGGGCCCTCGGCCACCGCCCAAACCTCGACGTATCGCCACCAAACCATGTATTTATGATTAAATAGGTCCTTATGTAACTAGAAATTATTTTTGGAAAAAATAAATAGCAAACTATGAGGCAGTTGCAGTTCAAATTTGACCCGCTTCCAGCTGAATCGCCGGAAATTTGTCTTTTTCACCAGAGGTGGATAAAAACTTTTTACACCCAACCATTTTGTCAATTGTGCATTAAATATGGCCTAGTATTTTATAAAAATGATTTGGTCCAATTTTGCAACAATTATTTGGTAGTTCCTTCACAAAAAACCCTCCTTTCGGGCACTCGAAAATTGGAAAATGGTTTTTTCGTCCAACGAAAATGAAAACTTCCTTAGGCAACATTTTTTGCCATTCCAATATGCACCCTTGCGCACAATATGAGATCATTTGAATAAACTATTCCATGAATGTGGCCATAAGATTGATCATTTGGCTTGAAAGTCATGAATCTTCACACATGATAGCTCATTTCTGAGAACACTTTTTTAAAATAATTACTGTATTACAAGTTTATTATTTTTCCCGGAAACTTGGTCACATATAATGAGACAATGCGAAGGTTTTCCAATTTTTTGATTTTTTTTGAATTTTTTATGCTCGTTTCAAAATGTGGTCAAAACAGCGGGCTTGACCGTTCCTAGGTAGCAGTTGAATCTTGGATTTTTTTTGGGTGTTTCTATGATTAAATAGATACTTATGTACCTATAAATGATTTTTGGAAAAAATAAATAGCGAACTACGAGGCAACTACAGTTCAAATTTGACCCGCTTCCAGCTGAATCAGCGGGAATTTGTCTTTTTCACCAGAGGTGGATAAAAACTTTTTACACCCAACCATTTTGTGAATTGTGCACTAAATATGGCCTAGTATTTTATAAAAATGATTTGGTCCAATTTTGCAACAATTATTTGGTAGTTCCTTCACAAAAAACCCTCCTTTCGGGCACTCGAAAAATGAAAATGGTTTTTTGGTCCAACGAAAATGAAAACTTCCTTAGGCAACATTGTTTGCCATTCCAATATGCACCCTTGTGCACAATATGAGATCATTTGAACAAACTATGCCATGAATGTGGCCATAAGATTGATCATTTGGCTTGAAAGCCATGAATCTTCACACATGATAGCTCATTTCTGAGAACACTTTTTTAAAATAATTACCGTATTACAAGTTTATTATTTTTCCCGAAAACTTGGTCACATATAATGAGACAATGCGAAGGTTTTCCAATTTTTTGATTTTTTTTTAATTTTTTATGCCCGTTTCAAAATGTGGTAAAACGGCGGGCTTGACCGTTCCTAGCTAGCGGTTGAATCTTGGATTTTTTTTGGGTGTTTCTATGATTAAATAGATACTTATGTACCTATAAATTATTTTTGGAAAAAAATAAAGAGCGAACTACGAGGCAGCTACAGTTCAAATTTGACCCGCTTCCAACTAAATCAGCGGGAATTTGTCTTTTTCACCAGAGGTGGATAAAAACTTTTTACACCCAACCATTTTGTCAATTGTGCATTAAATATGGCCTAGTATTTTATAAAAATGATTTGGTCCAATTTTGCAACAATTATTTGGTAGTTCCTTCACAAAAAACCCTCCTTTCGGGCACTCAAAAAATGGAAAATGGTTTTTTGGTCCAACGAAAATGAGAACTTCCTTAGGCAACATTGTTTTCCATTCCAATATGCACCCTTGTGCACAATATGAGATCATTTGAACAAACTATGCCATGAATGTGGCCATAAGATTGATCATTTGGCTTGAAAGCCATGAATCTTCACACATGATAGCTCATTTCTGAGAACACTTTTTTAAAATAATTACCGTATTACAAGTTTATTATTTTTCCCGGAAACTTGGTCACATATAATGAGACAATGCGAAGGTTTTCCAATTTTTTGATTTTTTTGAATTTTTTATGCCCGTTTCAAAATGTGCTCAAAACGGCGGGCTTGACCGTTCCTAGCTAGCGGTTGAATCTTGGATTTTTTTGGGTGTTTCTATGATTAAATAGATACTTATGTACCTATAAATGATTTTTGTAAAAAATAAAGAGCGAACTACGAGGCATCTACAATTCAAATTTGACCCGCTTCCAACTGAATCAGCGGGAATTTGTCTTTTTCACTAGAGGTGGATAAAAACTTTTTACACCCAACCATTTTGTCAATTGTGCATTAAATATGGCCTAGTATTTTATAAAAATGATTTGGTCCAATTTTGCAACAATTATTTGGTAGTTCCTTCACAAAAAACCCTCCTTTGGGCACTTTCGAAAAATGGAAAATGGTTTTTTCGTCCAACGAAAATGAAAACTTCCTTAGGCAACATTGTTTGCCATTCCAAGATGCACCCTTGTGCACAATATGAGATCATTTGAACAAACTATGCCATGAATGTGGCCAGAAGATTGATCATTTGGCTTGAAAGCCATGAATTTTCACACATGATAGCTCATTTCTGAGAACACTTTTTTAAAATAATTACCGTATTACAAGTTTATTATTTTTCCCGGAAACTTGGTCACATATAATGAGACAATGCGAAGGTTTTCCAATTTTTTGATTTTTTTTTGAATTTTTTATGCCCGTTTCAAAATGTGGTCAAAACGGCGGGCTTGACCGTTCCTAGATAGCGGTTGAATCTTGGATTTCTTTTGGGTGTTTCTATGATTAAATAGATACTTACGTACCTATAAATGATTTTTGGAAAAAATAAAGAGCGAACTACGAGGTAGCTACAGTTCAAATTTGACCCGCTTCCAACTGAATCAGCGGGAATTTGTCTTTTTCACCAGAGGTGGATAAAAACTTTTTACACCCAACCATTTTGTCAATTGTGCATTAAATATGGCCTAGTATTTTATAAAAATGATTTGGTCCAATTTTGCAACAATTATTTGGTAGTTCCTTCACAAAAAATCTCCTTTTTGGGCACTCAGAAAATGGAAAATGGTTCTTTCGTCCGAAGAAAAAGAAAACTTCCTTAGGCAACATTATTTGGAATTCCAAGATGCACCCTTGTGCACAATATGAGATCATTCAAACAAATATTTGGTAGGACTTTAATAGAAAACTCATTCTGAGCACTGAAAAATTAAATGAAATTTTTTATCTTGAATCGATCGCGACCAATTTATATGGTTATAAGGTCATCAAATGGTTTGCTGCATTTTGATTGGACCATGGGCATATCACGCGGATCACGCATCAACCACCTTCGGATGCATCCGGATCCAATGGCCCAAACCCACCCGAGCCGAAACCCTAGGTCTGTCCTAATGACATTTTTCACCCACCCCCCGCCTCCATTCTTTCTCTCATTCCTCCCTCCCTCGCCTTCATTCTTTCGGTCCACCCCAATCCCTCTCCCCCGATCCAGATCGACGACGACGGCCCCCCGTCGCCGCCCCCTCCTTCCCCATCCCGCCGCCGCCTCTCTCTCCGGGGTCGTTGAAGTTCCGGTGCACGGTGTTGCCATGGAGCTGCTGCCATGGGAGCCATCTTCTCTCTCGCGACGCCGCACCCTCCTTGCCAGCACCTCGCTTCCTTCTCCAACTTCTCATGATCCCTCCCCAACCGATACAAGATACGGAAACAATCCTCCTCTCCCCCCCTCGATCGATCGATCCCGACCGGCCGCGGCGGTGCGACGCTGTCGGAGATGTACCAGAGCACGCGGCGGCTGCAGGGATGCACCGGCTGCTGCGGGACGCGCAGGCCGACGGCTGGGAGCGGTCCGACTTCCCCATCATCTACGAGTCATGCCTCGGCTACAACCACTACGTCCGCATGGTACACATCGCACGCCCCCTCCCCCCAAACCCTAACCCTATCTTGTCGATTCACGTGACTGGTTGTAAGGAACTCTGTCGCAACCGCGGCCGGCTGTGCTTCTGCCTCGGCTACAAACCACCTAGGTGAGCTCTATCCCTCTCTGTGGTGCTTTTGGTGGCCTTGTACTGGTGATTGTGGTGTTGTGCTCTGACCAGTGGCATGATATACGCACTATGGCAATTTTAGGTTTAAGGAAAATATGCACTGTTGCTCCTGATCAAACCAATTGGCCACTATCCAGTTATCCTGCTATGTGTATGGATTTGTTTATGTGGATTTGGTCTAATCTATGTCCTCTTGTTGATCTGCTGGTCCGTGTGTGTGTGTGTGTGTGTGTGTGTGTGTGTGTGTGTGTGTGTGGTGTAAAGTTGTGGTTTGTGCTGCTCCTTTGTAACATGATGAAACAAGCACCTGTAGTGTCTGAGTTAGTGGGTGTTTGTCTACATGGTAAAGCTTCTTTGCCATGTATTTCATTAGGATGTGAACAATCTACAACATGCTCACAAAGCTATTGACTTAAAATTTTTGTTTCTTTGCTGTCAATGTTTGCCAAGCTATTTAAACGACGACGACAAACTGAAATCATGAATACTCATATAGAAACTTGAACAACCATCTTGTTTAATTTGGTGATGTTCCTCCATGCTAAGAGCTAATCTGCTGCATTGCTATTCAACTTTCATTGACAGTTCTAGTTTCGCTGAAATCATGTTTTCTTTTCTTCTTGATCTCACACTATTTTTCCAAATCTGGGAGTATATTTTTTTCTTGTCGTCATCACCCATTTGTTGGGCTTTATAAGTGTATCCGTTGTCCGATTTGCTCCATCATATTTCCTGATGTACTTTTACATATATATGTTGATGTAATCTGCTTGAACGATCCAAGTACTTGATGTTCCATTCTGTTCTTGTAGGTGAAATGGAGCTTGTGTTGTTGGTAGAACTCCGTTGATGACTTCTTCCTATATGTAAGAGCATGTTCTGTGGTATCCAAGAGTAGCTAGTGTGGAATATTGTATGGTTATGTACGTGAAGAAGTTCCTGGGCATGCAATATTTGACGGTTAAACTTCGTTGTTGTGATGTGAGCGAGTGTATGGAGTTTCACATGTTCATTCATGCAGAATATATTGTAATAAACCTATTTTGGTTGTTATTTGAAGATTTTCATATGCTTCTCTCTTCTTTACATTTGATATATCTGCTTATTAATAAGCTGTGAAAAGCGATTGGAACCCTTGCCGGAAAAATCTGACAATTGGGACCCATTACTGGAGCTGACAAAAAAATAGGAAATTAAAAAAAAATGGACCGCAATCCTCTAAAAAATAAAAAGGCCAAATGGTTGGGCCAGGCCCATGTAGCTAGTGAAAATTAACAGAAATAAATATACTAAATGGGCTGAATTGTTGGGCGCGGCCCATGTAAAACACCAAATCGGACCGGGCTGAATCTTGTCAGTGAACTTTTCAATTGGTCGCAATTTTGCCACATCAGATTGCCACGTCGGATCCGTCGTGGCCTGGGCAGTCAGCCAGTGACCAAAACAAAAGGTCATGGGTTCAACGACCTTCTGTTTTGGTCGTAGCGTCTCGACCCGCGAGAGAAGGTCGCTATAGTCAAGTGCGACCCCATCTTTTGACCTTATGTTTTTGGTCACAAAAAGGTCACAAATTGAAAACTATGACCTTTCAGTGACCAATAGTGGAGGTCACTAGTTGACATATTTCTTGTAGTGTCACAATTACCGTACTCCACTTACACGTTATAGATGGGCTACATGTCCTCCTCCAGGTTCCAGCCCCAGGTGTTCTTCATGGATGGCACGATCCATAGCGGTGGGCAACGGGAATCATTGTCGCAGCTTTCTAGTTCGGTTCCACACGATGGAGACTCATCCAAGCTGAAGCGGCATAAATCAGGGATATCGTGTCCCAGCATGTCGTTCATCCGGCGGTGCGCACTGAAGACACAACCATGCTGCATGAACGGCATGCCTTCCGTGTCATGCACGGAAGGTGGCATCCGCTTCACAATGGGGTAGCTGTCCCCGATGAAAAGCGAGTACTCTCCAAGAGTGTTCCTCGGCACCCACTTAGCATCACAGGGGTCAAACTCGGCGCCGTTCATCTGGTACACGTGGCATCCCAGATCTGGACACATGGTGACGTACGTAGTCAAGGTCCATGCATAATAATGTTGTGCTCAAATATGGCGGTCAGTAATACTATACAGCAAATAGTACTACTCCGGTATAGATGAAGTAAAATAACCGGCTTATTATATATAGCCACTCTTGGCAACATGGATGAGATAGTAAGACATGGAAAAACAAAAATGGTGGCAGCTAGTGGGTTCAAGTCTTCAAGGGCCTAGCTAGCTATCTGGCGTCCTCCAAGGTAAAAGTACTCCTACTAGTACTACTAAGTATACTACTAGTACAACAATGAAAGAGAAGGCGAGAGGGTTAAAAAATGGAATACCTGGGAGTATGGTGATGGTCTGATTGTGGTAGATTGTGTGACCATGTTGCACATCAGTGGTACCATGGGTAACGACTGCTAAGATAGTTGATCCCAATATGCCAAAGTCAGCTACAAGGTTCCAGGTTAGACCGAATCGTGGATGCAAATGCACATCTAGGATAGGCGATCTTATTTTGATCGGGGGATGACTGGTCCATGCAAAATAATGGAGTACCGTTAGGGATGCAAATGATGGTTTGTGCATTCTGTTTGTAATCTCCCGTACCGTAGGATGGCAACCAGATGAAACAAGTCCCCTTGCTTGTCACCGTGAAGATGCGGCCTAGATGGTGCACGGCTTCTTCGAACGTGTAGGGGTACAAATCTGCCGCCGCCAACATGCGCCAGCCTCTGCCGTTACTGCCTCTTGCATTGATGGCAATCCTTATGTCGAACACCGCGATGAGATAGTAATCGTCGTAGCAGCGTTGCTTTGTTGCCGGGTCCGCAATTGCTATCTTCTTCAATCTCATGTAGGCATCATCATATGTATTCAAGCCCAGCTAGTCCGGAAGGCCGATCCCAATGGTGGAGAAGGGGTCTACCGGAACGGCCGCACTGCTGTGGATGTTGTGCAAAATGATGGTGGTATCCAGCCGAAGGTATGCAAGCCAATCTTCGTTGGCACCGACCCAGACCTATATATAAGACGGTGGGAAGTGGATAAATTACGGGATGGAAATGGAATAACTAAGTACTACATGATCAAAATCCATTACTGACCTGCTCATCGGAAAAAATCCGACTACCTCCCAACGTCGGCAACTCTAGCGGAGTCAAGGTGCAACCATGGCCAGGCAGCGGTGGACTGTTCGAAGGATTGTCCCATAGAAGGACCTTCTCCTCGAGGACGCATGGAAGACCAACAAGCATGGCCTTTTCCCAAGGCTGTTTAAGCAGCGTCTTGAAAAAGTTGGTGCAGGAAGCACTGAGTCTTGCGGCAGTGAGGACGTCAGAGCAGCGTGCGATTTCTCCCAGAGGATCGTTGTCGGTGTCAAAACCGGCGGATCTCGGATAGGGGGTCCCGAACTGTGCGTCTAGGCGGATGGTAACAGGAGACAAGGGACACGATGTTTTTACCCAGGTTCAGGCCCTCTCGATGGAGGTAAAACCCTACTCCTGCTTGATTAATATTGATGATATGGGTAGTACAAGAGTGGATCTACCACGAGATCAGAGAGGCTAAACCCTAGAAGCTAGCCTATGGTATGATTGTTGTTCATCCTACGGACTAAAATCCTCCGGTTTATATAGACACCGGATAGGGTTAGGGTTACACAGCGTCGGTTACAATGGTAGGAGATCTACATATCTGTATCGCCAAGCTTGCCTTCCACGCCAAGGAAAGTCCCATCCGGACATGGGACGAAGTCTTCAATCTTGTTTCTTCATAGTCCAGGAGTCCGGCCAACGGTGATAGTTCGGCTATCCGGACACCCCCTAATCCAGGACTCCTTCAGTAGCCGCTGAACCAGGCTTCAATGACGACGAGTCCGGCGCGCATATTGTCTTCGGTATTGCAAGGCGGGTTCCTCCTCCGAATACTTAATAGAAGATTTTGAACACAAGGATAGTGTCCGGCTCTGCAAAACAAGTTCCACATACTACCGTAGAGGGAATAACCTTTGCACAGATCTGCTGACATATTCCACGGCGTGAAATCACACCACGGCCAGGCCTTTATACGAATCGTTTTTACTGTTCCACCTCAGCGCGTTTAGCGAGGCGGTTTTCTTGGCACGTCTTATCAAAGCGGAGATCGTGCCCCCTTATTCCGGGATTCCCATCAATACGTACATGGGTAACCCAACCGTGCCATTGATTACGGCGCTTGGGAGATAAGCGAGTTTTACCAGGCTGGCGGGGGACGCATAGCTTTGTCCGTCCATATAAGGGGATAAGGATCCACCTTTTCACCTACGCCTTCTTCCTCCTTTTCTCATCCATTTCGCTTTTCGAGCTCCAAGTGCCCAAGTCCGCACATCCCTCCTCAACCTTCTCCAGCCATGTCCGGAGCGGGAGGCAAGTGGATGGTCTCCTCCGTCACGGAGGGACAAGTCAAAAAGCTACGGAAGGCCGTATACTTGTCCAGCAACATCGCGCACCGGCTTCCCGACGAGGGGCATCTCATTCCCACCCCCAGGCCCCATGAGAGGGTGGTGTTCCTCACCCACTTCCTCCGTGGACTAGGTTTTCCACTTCACCCATTTTTCCGGGGGCTCATGTTCTACTACGGACCGGACTTCCACGATTTGGCCCCGAATTTCATCCTCAACATCTCGGCGTTCATCATCGTGTGCGAGGCCTTCCTCTACATCCAGCCCCACTTTGGCTTATGGCTGAAGACCTTCAATGTCAAGCCGAAGGTAGTGGGCGGCCGCCAAGCAGAGTGCGGAGGTGCCATGGTTCGCAAGATGGCCAAAGTCCTATGGCTCGAGGGCTCCTTTGTGGATACCATAAAGGGGTGGCAATCGGGGTGGTTCTACATCACCGAGCCGCATGACTCTCAATGGGCGGCGGCCCCCGAATTCCGATCTGGCTTCCCCACACGGCTCACATCATGGAAAGAGACGAGCCTGACATGGGGTAATTCGGAAGAGCTGTCCGGACTCCAAACCTGCGTCCAAACCTGGTGGACAAGAATCTCGGGCTTGTCAATGTAGTCAGGTTATTCTCAACCGCCGGATCCTCCCATGCCAACAACGGGCCTTCAAATTGTGGCGATTCGATCCGCACAAACACCAAACTCGAAAAGGCTCTTCGACACTACGTACGAAGATGCCTGGAAGGTGCTGTTCAAGGGCGCCGAAGCTCCCACATCCGCTACCGAAGATCGCGGATTCAGCTCGCAGCGCCAAGCTACCGAGGTAAGCTATTTTACCCTTTATGGGGCTCTTGTCTTTCATAGTTTGACTCTATGCGGGATCTAAAACTCCCTAACCTTTGACAGGACTGGCTGAAGCCGTCCGGACAGATTAACTGTCCGACCCCATTGCCAGAAGACCCAGCGGACGCCCGATTAGCCGGGGCTGCTGGCTCCGGCACCTCACGTGGTGCGAAGAAGAAACCAAGCAGAAGGCCACGGGGAACTCGAAGGAGCTCCAGCGCGTCAGTCTTGTCGGACTCAACGTCCGACGACTCTGAGGCAGAATCCTCCTCTGAGGACGAAGAGGAGGAAAAAGAAGCCTCTCCCCCAGCGGGGGGAGAGAAGAAAAGGAAGGCCACCCCGACTGGGGAGGCTGGAGGGTCCAAGAAAGAAAGGACCCTTCCTCCGGACTTCTCCACCAACGCCGACAACGACGAGGAGGAGTGGCCACCAAGGGCCAAGCCCCTGACGAGATCGTAAGTGTCCGGACTCCGGAATAGCTCATGACTTTTTATTTGTCGCATAGTGTTTTCTAACGCCGAATATAACCATGTAGCCCGCCCAAGGACGAGCTCGCCGCTTCGTCGAGTGGCTCCCTGAATTCGTCGGATGTGAATAGCACTTCACTTCCGACCGCCTCCTCCACTCGTGATGCAGACGACACCGCGGTGGAGTCCCAAAAGGGGCCCAACCAGGAGGAGGTGGTCCTGGAGGCACCGCAAGGCGACTTCCGGACTCGGGCGCAAAGGGCGAGACCCCGAGGGCTCTAAGTCCGGCCCATGCGGGACTCTGTCTCGGAACCTTCAGTGGTTCGAAGTCCGCAAGCGGCCCCTTCGTAAGAAGGGCAAGACTCTGCGACGCCGGTGACCTCCGTCCATCCGGAGGCACGGATAGCTTGCTGGAGGCGCTTAACGGCGCCTCCATCAGCGAGGAGCAACACACTGTTATGAGTGTGGTGATCCAGAAAGTTCGATCCGCCAAAGCGGGCTGATGAAGCTATACCAGCCTTCTAACAGGCTTTGAGGTAAGTTTAGAATATGTAAAAATATTACCGCATAGACGGTAGCCCTCGATACTTAGTTCGGTGTTGGAAAGAAAAGCGGATGAGGATCTGAAAAGATATCTGCAGGAGTCTAACATAAGTATGTCAATATGGGAATGTAGGCTGCGCTGCTAACCTCTGCCGCCCGATGCGGAGGTCAATGCATTGAAGCGAGCCTCGGCGGTCCGAGAACGAGCTCGGCCTTGCCAAGAAGCAGCTCGAGGACAAGGAAGGTAAGTAATACCTTATTAAAGTAATACCATATAGAAAGGATTTGGTTGCAAAATGACAGGACTAACGTGGGTATTGTAGGGGCCACGAGCGAGGTGGCGACCACGATGGAAGCGGTGTCCACGGCCGAAGCAAAGCGACATGAGCGCACCGAGCGAGAGAAGCAGGAGGGCGGGTGGCGGAGGTGCGGCAAGAGCTCCAGGGCTCGTGGAAAACACGAGAGTTTGGGCGTGACTCGAACTTCGAGAGTCGAGCTCGCCTCGGCTCTTGAGAGTGCCAAAGCCGCTAAGGCCGAAGCCCAAAAAGCCCTCCAAGAAATTGAAGCATTAAAGAAGATAGCAGTGGGTAAGGCATTCTTTATGCAAAGCAGGCATGTGAAAGTGAATTACCTATTACTTACCCGAATTCGGAGCTCTCCAGGAGCATTCGCAGATCTGCCCCGTAGTGTGTCTGATGCTGCTGCGTTCTACCGCACCAAGGAGGGGGGCTCGACGGAAAAGGTGTTCTGGTCTCAGTATGCTGAGGCCGGACATCTGGTGCCCCTGAGCGACCAGCTGAAGAAACTGGTCGAGCTCCACAAGGTCGCCGAACAGGCCATGAAGGGCCTCATAATTCGGCTGTGGCCATTGAAAGCCATGCACAGGAGCTACCGGGCTAGTGCGGTGGCTGGTGGGCCTTTGTCCATGGATTGAAGTCATCAAGTGCTCCGTCTGCATTAAAGGTGCCCGCCGAGCCCTTGCCCGTGCTAAAGTGCACTGGGGCAAGCTGGATGCTGAGAAGCTTGTGACAGACGGGCCACCGAAGGGCAAGGAGCATCGCAAGCCCGAAATGTACTATGAGGGCATCATGAAGGGTGCCCGCCTTATAGCGGGTGAATGCTCCAAAGATGTAATTTTTTAATAGGCTCGCATTTGTTATCCTGTACGCTGAAAACTTGTTCATATGCTCTAAGCAACGCTTGTGAATTTAAAATATTACCTTATGTGCGGCCGTTTATCAAATTTGAGAGATGACAAGTCGTTGGCTTGGGCCCCATGCCACAGTCTTGGGGTGTTGGGATAAACTTGGCGCTCTTGTTCCCATTCTTGGGTCCTTGAGGCGCTCAGCATAGCGAACAAGGCAACCGGACTATAGTGCTTGAACACTCTCACTTAGCCATAGAATTCTATAATTTTAAATTTCAGCGAAGCCCCTAGTATTCGGAAGACCGAGTTCGAGGCGCTATCACGCCTTTGGCCGGACAATGCCGACTCCTCGCTCTAAGCGGCATAAGTCTTTAGGGACCCGAAAAAACCTCTCGAACAGCGACAGGCTCTCGCCCTATCATGGCGGTCAGTTTTAGCTTTCTCCACTGAGGTGCTCAACCCAGCTCAACGGGGCACAATCGCGGTGGTTCTCCCAGCGCTACCTTAGCCGATATAACGGGCGTAAGGTACCAAAAATGGGAGCAGGCAAACCCAACTATTGACCCAAGACATGATTGAGCCGATGCATATAATGCTATAAGTTCGGGTGCCGCACTTGTGAAAGTGTTCGGACTTATCACACCATATTTTGGGGTACTTAAGCCCCGGTGTATTAGCCGTACCAAAGTGTACAGGTGCAACATATCATGAACGAACATATATATAGATAAAGAAAGGAGTGCAATAATAGGCAAAAGCTATGTGTTGTTTATTCAAAAGGTACTGCAATGAAAGCGAGCGATACAAATAGTGTGATAAGCAAGGGATGGGACTATTTAACATGTCCCCCTCGAGGGGTAAGCTGCGGGATGGTATGTAAAACAGGTATAATGCTCGTAGTAGAGACCACTGGACACTCGGCGTAACTTCTGTTTCCTGGCTGTTGCATCGTGAGTTCGGCAATTCTAGTGCGGACGGGGCTTCTGAAAGCGGAGTCCTGAAAGTAAGAGAAAGAAGAAAGAAAAGGATGACACAATCGGGGCCCTGGTGCGGTTGAGCCGCGTGCGGGCATGCCGTGGTCGTGCCCTCCCTTATGCCCATGGTATCTCTAGAGCATAGTTATGTACGCTGCGTAATCTTGGCCGTAATTTCACGAGGGCTGGGGTTGGGGCCAGATTGCTCTGGCGATGCTTTCGAATCGTGCCAGCGGTCTTGTTGTAGGTTACTCGGGCGGCAGCGGTGTCCGGACGTTTAATAGCCGGACTCGAGAATTGTTGTGAGAGGCTGCTTTGCACCTCCGCCGTGAGGGCTGCCGTATGCTCCTCCGTTCGGAGAGAGCGTTCGGTGTTTCCATTGACCGTGATTACTCCTCGAGGGCCTGGCATCTTGAGCTTGAGGTATGCGTAGTGCGGCACCGCATTGAACTTTGCAAATGCGGTTCGTCCAAGCAGTGCGTGATAGCCGCTGCGGAATGGGACTATGTCGAAGATTAACTCTTCGCTTCGGAAGTTATCCGGGGATCCGAAGACCACTTCGAGTGTAACTGAGCCTGTACAATTGGCCTCTACACCCGGTATGACACCTTTAAAGGTCGTCTTTGTGGGTTTGATCCTTGAGGGGTCGATGCCCATTTTGCGCACTATATCCTGATAGAGCAGGTTCAGGCTGCTACCGCCGTCCATCAGGACTCTAGTGAGGTGAAATCCGTCGATGATTGGTTCAAGAACCAATGCGGCGAATCCTCCGTGGCGGATGCTAGTGGGGTGGTCCCTTCGATCAAAGGTGATCGGGCAGGAGGACCATGGGTTGAACTTTGGGGCGACTGGCTCCATCGCATATACGTCCCTTAGTGCACGCTTCCGCTCCCTTTTGGGTATGTGGGTTGCGTATATCATGTTCACCGTCCGCACTTGTGGGGAAACCCTTACATCCTCTATTGTTCGTGGCGGGGCTCCTCCTCGTCATCGCTATGCAGCCCTTGTCATTGAGTTCGACATTTAACTTGCATGCCTGTTTGAAGACCCAACAATCCCTGTTGGTGTGGTTGGCTGGTTTTCGGGGTGCCATGTATTTGGCACGAGAGATCAGTATTCGGTCCAGATTGGGCCAGCCCTGAGTATTTCTTTTGAGCGGCTTTTCCGCTGACCGGTTTAGAGCCTCGAATCCGGCATTGACTGCCGTATCTTCAGCATTATCGCCGTTAATACGGCGCTTGTGCTTGTTGCGACGCGACCTGCCATTGCTGTCCTTGGTGTCCGAACTACCAGGATTTTTGGTCAAGTTGTTGCTACGAGCTAGCCAGCTGTCCTCTCCCGTGCAAAAGCGGGTCATGAGCGTTGTGAGGGCTGCCATGGATTTAGGCTTTTCCTGTCCTAGGTACCGGGCAAGCCACTCGTCGCGGATGTTATGTTTGAAGGCTGCAAGGGCCTCTGCATCCGGACAGTCAACGATTTGATTTTTCTTGGTTAGGAACCGTGTCCAGAATTGTCTTGCCGATTCTTCTGGCTGCTGAATTATGTGGCTAAGGTCATCGGCGTCTGGTGGTCGCACATATGTGCCCTGGAAGTTATCAAGGAATGCGGCTTCCAGGTCCTCCCAACAACCAATTGATTCTGCTGGCAAGCTGTTAAGCCAATGCTGAGCTGGTCCTTTAAGCTTGAGTGGGAGGTATTTGATGGCGTGTAGATCATCACCGCGGGCCATGTGGATATGGAGGAGGTAGTCCTTGATCCAAACCGCAGGATCTGTTTGTGCCATCGTATGATTCGATGTTTACGGGTTTGAAACCCTCGGGGTTTGATGATCCATCACTTAAATGCATGAAGCATAGTGGGTGTGGCGCCTACGTATTGAGCTATATCATGGCGCAACTCAAATGAGCTTTGTCTCTTGTGTTCGGCCCGGCGGAATTGTTGTATCGGCGTGACGGTTATCGGCGGCGTGTCGTGGGCGCCCACGCGATCCGTAGATCGATCTTGTTTGCCTTGCCTTGTCCTCAATATGTCTCGTGAGTGCCGCGCGTTTCCCGTGCCTTGGTAATTTTCGAGCGACACCGGGGTGCGGCTTGAATGGAGGGTCTAGAGGCCTCTCTGTCGCGGCCACGGGGTGGCCGGTCGGCCGCATCATGCACTGGTGTTGTAGGCTTGGGTGCTGCTTCCTCTAATTGGGGTAGCAGCCTGCGTTTCAGGTATCTCTTGGAGGCGTTCGAGTTCGTACTCTTGGCTGCAAGGACTTGATCCATCTGTCGCTAGTAGTCTGGTCAGCTCTAAGCTGCTGCTGCTTTTCTTGAGGCTGCTTGCGTGGCCATAAGCCTGCGTTTGAAAGCGCTCTGTTGGCGGGATCCTCGAGCACGACAAATTTGTCGTCGTCGAGGCTTGCCTCATCTTTGGAGGAGGCATATAATAATCGTCCTCCACCTCCACATGCGCCGCTCTATCATGAGGCTGGCTTCTCCCTCCTCTGTGCTGAATCCTCTTTGGAGGGTTGTCTTGACCTTGTCCGGGGTGTTATTATCTCCGTGCGGAATCACCGTTTTTAATGTGGTGGGATTTAGAGCGGCGCCGCTGACGCCGGCGCTTGGGCTGTTTCTTGGAGGGGTCATCCTCCGCTGTTCCATCGCCATTCCCATCTTTTCGGATGTCCACCATGTATATGTCGTATGACGAGGTGGCCTTCCAGTGCCCTGTAGGCGCTGGTTCTTTGTCGTCTCCAGCATCACCGTCCATACCGTCGATGTCTTCGGAGTCGAAGTCGAGCATGTCGGTTAAATCATCGACAGTGGCTACAAAGTGGGTGGTGGGTGGGAGTTGAATTTCTTCGTCGTCCGCATCCCAACCTTCTGACCGTAGTCGGCAGGGCTCTCAGATAAAAGAGAGACTTTAGTGAATTCAGGATGTCGCCAAAGGCGAGTCTTGAAAGATGTCGTGATAGTGAACTCCATAACGGCGCCCAATTGGATTCGATTAGCGGGCGCGGAGGTTGAGTCCGGAGAGAGTCCGGCACCTCGGAGTCACGGTCTTCGCAAAGGACAGGGATGGTGTTTGGCTCAATCGCCGTAGAGATCGTAGCCCCCGAGGCGGTGTCCAGCCACTCGTCCTCGATCGGTGGAGTTGGCTCTGAGCTAAGGGTCGGAGCGGACCCTGGTGCGGCCTCCAGGGCACTGTTCGGCGGCAGAGCTAGATCATGCCCATCGAGACAGTGCCGCGCGCTTGGCTGTGGCTCGAATCCGTCGAAGATCATGTCTCCGTGGATGTCGGCCGTGTAGTTTAAACTCCCAAACCTGACCTGATGGCCAGGGGCATAGCTTTCGATCTGCTCCAGATGGCCAAGTGAGTTGGCCCGCAGTGCAAAGCCGCCGAATACGAAGATCTGTCCGGGGAGAAAAGTCTCACCCTGGACCGCGTCGTTGTTGATGATCGAAGGAGCCATCGGGCCTAAGGATGACGACACAGAGGAACTGTCAATGAAAGCACCAATGTGGGTGTCAAAACTGGTGGATCTCGGGTAGGGGTTCCCGAACTGTGCGTCTTGGCGGATGGTAACAGGAGACAAGGGGCACGATGTTTTTACCCAGGTTCGGGCCCTCTCGATGGAGGTAAAACCCTACTCCTGCTTGATTAATATTGATGATATGGGTAGTACAAGAGTGGATCTACCACGAGATCAGAGAGGCTAAACCCTAGAAGCTAGCCTATGGTATGATTGTTGTTAGTCCCCACGGACTAAAACCCTCCGGTTTATATAGACACGGATTGGGTTAGGGTTACCGAGTCGGTTACAATGGTAGGATATCTACATATCCGTATCGCCAAGCTTTCCTTAAACGCCAAGGAAAGTCCCATCCGGACACGGGAAGAAGTCTTCAATCTTGTTTCTTCATAGTCCAGGAGTCCGGCCAACAGTGATAGTTCGGCTATCCGGACACCCCCTAATACATGACTCCCTCAATCGTCGTCCAAGGTCTCCTAGCCCCGACGAGGAGGAGAACCGCCTGGCGAATCCATGGGAGCAGCGACCAACTGCCTTCTCTTCGGGGGAAGGGGAACTAGCGAGGAGGAGATAAGAGCGTAGTAACCGCAGGGCCTCGTCCCTTCCAACTGTAGATCGTTCCTCAGCGAAGGGGTGAGGCTATTATTTACTACTAAGTACTAGCATTATGATACGTTATGGGATTGCATTATACTGTAAATAATAGCACTAGTAAGAAATTTTTGGCACTAGGTAGTAGTTTTTAGCGTGGATTAAGAAATTTTGGGTATGTTTTTGCCATTTTTTGTACACGCCAACTAGTGTCAAAAATGTCTTACATTATGTGACGGAGGAGTACATACTCGTACTGTAGCAGTACTAGTACTAATTTTCTCAACTAGTAGTGCGACATACTGTAGTTCTTGTCTAGTCTAGTATAGTGCACCAGTTTTGAACTCTTGAATCTCAGGGCCAAGGAGCTACATTTGGAAGTGGAGGGTACTACTGTTCTCTAGAACCATCGTTGTACTATCAATGCAGGGGAAGTACACCTGCGTAGTGGCCTAGTGGGTACTCTCGGTGCTTTATTCAGCCGCTCCTCTCACGTAGCTGGCCTACTCAGCCGCTCCTCTCACGCACACACTAGCAGCCTGTTTATCAACGACGATTACTGCGGGGGCAAAACATGTGAGTTATTTGATACAGCGAGACTAGGCTTTTCACTTCCATTTGTGGAGGTGTAATGGATGTCGTCGAACTTTGTTAGTAGTTCCTTCTTTATGAATGAGATGAAGCAAAGCTTTTGCCTCCGTTTTAGAAAAAACACGTCAAGAGGAATTTCTTTTATAGTAGAGCCGATAATGGAGTGAAGTCCATGCGTGCAACGCCACAAGCTACATAGTAGTAGTAGAGCACTTTACATACAGAGCCATATTGCACAGTTCCCAATGCCCCTTGAGCTTTCACGGCTCCTCGGGCTTAATTGGGAGGCGCTAGTTTAAATATGCTACTAGCTGATGAGGAAGCTGCAAGCGAGGTGCGGCTAGGGCGAGCACGCGAGCCACGGGATGCTGGGAAGGAAAACCCGTTCATGTGGCTAGGCTGTCCAGTGCACCTAGATTGTGGGGCCACACGTCTGTTTGACTTCAAAACTCAAACTACCCGTGTAAAATATTGGCTCGCAGCAAAGTGTAGTAGTACTATTTTTTAAAAAAAGGCCGCCGTGCGTTCGGCCGGGATCGAACCCACAAACGAGGTATACACTCCCGCGACCACTAGTAGTACTCGTTGGAGTACAACGCAACCTAGAATCACCTTTTGTCGCTAGTAGTACGTACATTATTCCTTACATGAAACCCCTAATAATGCAAGAAACCACTAAAATGCCAAGAAACTACTACCACTTGCATACGTGGCAGACTTAAGATAAGACTACCTTATCAACCATTGTACATGCCCTTACCAACAAAAATCCTCGAGTGACCTCCTACCTCTGGCCCGTCCACCTAGTCATCCTCGGCCATGGGACACAGCTACCGCCGCGGCAGAAGGCTGGGTCAAAACCGCCGGCAGTGCGGAGCCCATGTTGCGGCAGCCCGGATGCCGGCTCCGTCCGGCGCTCGCGGCCGCTAGCTAGCCAAGATAGCTCCGTCCAGCTGCTTGTCTGCAAGGTTTGCTAGCTAGATTGGCACGGCAGCGCGACGGCTTCCTCGTGCGCACAGTGCAAAGGCTAGCCATCTGGATCGAGCGAAGGCCAGCGCGGCGGCTTGCTCACTCGTGGGTCACGCTCGGGCCATCCTTCCAGCAAAATGTGGGTCCCTCGTGTCAACGGTCAAACAAAATGTGTTGGTTTAAGATGCCTCGTCAGCACGGACATGTGGGCCAACCCAGTCATAAATGGGTTTAAACGAACCTAATCGGCAGGAGTACTAGGTAGTAGTTTTTGGCGTGGATTAAGAAATTTTGGGTATGTTTTTGCTATTTTTTGTACAATAGATTCTTCCTAGGGCTGGTTGAAAGTGGTAGTTTTTTGTTAAATACTCTACATATTGTAAGTAGGAGTGAAAGTTAAGCTTTGGAAGCCAATAAGCAAGGCTAGTTACATAGTGCATATATGTACATGATTGAAAGTAAATATCAACCATGAGTGACTAATATCTTGATGGAAAACTCGAAACTATGGAATACTAGGAAAAAATGCATGGTTGGAAATACTAGAAATGTTCATGTCCGTTGCAATGAATCATAATTAGAATAATACTTATTCACAAACTTGGTACAAAACACCCTAATTTTGATATACATATGTCACTAGAGATATATTATGTTTCAATTAGAATATATTCCTTGGGCTGTTTTGGTGAGGTCAGGGAGGGATGTGGTTGGTTTTAAGATACTAATTATGGGTTTTTCTGCAAATTGGTAGACAAGTGGGATGTTGGTGAGAGAAGGCAACAAATTACCTCACAATCGTTAGATGTAGATCTAATGGTCAGAAACGACGGATAGCAGACACACCAGCATCACCAACTTAGTCTTGTGTAGGAGTACTAGCAAGATCCGTGCATTGCACGGAACATCAAGATGCATTTTGCGGGAGTAATCCCATGTCTAAAAACTAATGATATCTCGAGAAATATGAGATAAGGTGAAGAGGAGTGGGGTGTGGTGGTGGTTGGTGGTCGGACTGAGCGGAGGCATGGGGATTGACGACGCCGGCAGCAGCCATCAGGCCAGTTTGTTCCAGAGGCTTCCTTTCTTAATTGCTCAACAATGAGGTTTGTTGGAGATAAGGATGAACGAGGGAAGGCCTTGTCTGCAAATGTGGAGAGGGGTGCGGGTATCTTTTAGTTTAATTTCCATCCGTCAGATATAGATCGGACGATCTATATTGCAAGATGGCACACGTACCATCATCACCAACTCGGTTTTTTATAAGAGAAGAAATATAAGTATGGAGATACAAACGTATTATGGATATGTGCTTCAGTAAACTAGCATCTACATTCTATTCAACACCTCGGCATGTGGGGCCTTAGCACAATGACTTCTCGACTATGTAAAACAAAGATTTTCCCGTCGCCGACAAGGAGGGGGTGACGGCGGCGCGCTTTTTGGCTTGGTCTAGTCCTAGTAGTCATACTAGGTGGTCTAAGCACGTGTAGATTTTTTTTCACGTCTCGTGTTCGCCGTACTGCCACGACTATTGATGAATAGACGGTAAGTTATTCACGGGGAAACCCTTGTTGAGCGTGTTTGCGAGAGAGAGAGAGAGAGAGAGAGAGAGAGAGAGAGAGAGAGTATGCGTGTGTGATATGTTAGAGACTGAGGCAATTATAACTGATTCTTTGTGTCTATGTGTGAGGAGGATAGAGAGAGACATGTACATGGGGCTTTGTGTTGTGTAACATGGAGACACATCTTATATCTTATATTTACTAATTTGAGGCACCATTCACGATCTCTCATTAATCCACATCATTAAAATTAATTAAACCGTTAGATTTTTTACTAATTGGAGGCACCATTCACGATCTCTCATTAATCCACATCATCAAAATTAATTAAACCGTTAGATTGAAAATTTTACGGTCAGGATAAAAGAAAAAACTTACGTTACGCCAATGATTCCATCTTATAAAAAATGCATCTGACACGACTAACGTTAGTTTAACAAAACAAGGAAAGCCTCACGTCAAAAAGAGAGGAAAGCCTCACGTCAAAAAATCAAGGAAAGCCTCATGTTAAAAAAAGGAATGGCTCCATCAGTTCCCAGAAATTAAGAAGGCCTACGTTAGAAAATCCAAGGATAAATGTAAAAAGAAAATAGTCCAACGACAAAAGGGGAAGGCATCCACGATCTGGCTGATTTCCCGTATATAATAAAATCTAAAAAAAAAATCCAACGCTAAAAGGGGAAAGAGACCATCAGTATTACGCTTAGATGAAACGTGTCTTTAGAAGTCCATGTGCTTTTACCAGCAAAAAGAAAGAAAAAGAAGAAGAAGTCCATGCGCTTTAAATGTGAGATCCAATCCACCCCAAGAGTGCATAGGTTTTACGCTGCGAAGGAAACATGTGGTGTCAAAAACTAAGGAAGGAAAGTTAAAAAACGAAAGAAGGAAACATGCAAATTAAAATCAGCTAACAGGTTGAAGATTTTTTTAACGGGCCGGCTAAAAATCAGTCGACTGAGATTTAACGAAGTCTCAGTCGACCATGCAACATTTTTTTGATCGTATGCAACACTTTTTCATACCGGTTGCAACATTCTTTTTGTTGGTTGAAGCATGTCATCCCTCCTTGGTTGTAGCATGTCATCTCACCGGTTGCAACATCCTTCATTGACGGTTGTAGCATTTTAATTAGAACGGTTGTAGCATTTGTTGTTGTTGCTTGCAATACCATCACAACATTTTTCGTCACCGTTTGTAGCATCTAGCCGTGCCGCTTGTAGCAAAAAAAACATGCTGACATCACTCGACTGAGACTTTGTTAAGTCTCAGTCGACTGAGTCCTATACACACCCTTTTTTTAATGGTAACGTAATGATGAACTTACCCATGCATGCGTAAGACAACTAGCAATATATGTATATCATTCGACTGCAGAGAAGAATATACGTACATCATGATGGACGTTGTTCTCTTCACTATAAATCTGTGTAGACCATAAATGTATTATGCATAAATGTAGGTACATGAATTAATATTTTTCTCATTCAGAAACCACACAAGTATATATTCTGAAATTTGTACCTGACATGCACATAGTGTTATCTTAAAATACAAAGATATTAGTATAAAAAAGTTATAAACCGATGTCAGAAATTCTAATCTATGTCACAAATATATTTACTAAAAAAATCCTAAATGATATTTGAAAAATCCAAAATTGCTAAATAGATGAGTGCATAAAAAATCGACTGATTTTGGATGTTTGGACACAGGGTGTATGTTTTTTATTTATATGATATTCGAGGAATAAGCGGACAATACGAGAATACTTAAAATTTGATTAAAACACACTTTAGTAGTTGTGAAAAAGAGATGTGCTCCAGATAAATTGATTGCACATACACGAGCGGGTAAAGCTATATATATCATGGAATAGGATACGAGCTTCTCGCAAAAATAATGGAGAAGGATAAGAGCTAGAGGGCATGGCCTAAAGGATGGATTCTAGAACGTTCCAGCCCAACTAAAAAATTGATCTGATGAGAAAAACAGAAATATAGTGAATTATTAAAAAGACTTATAAGGCTTCCATGCATTTAAAAGCAAACTTCAAGAAGTTAAACAATCTTCCAAACATTTAAAAAAAGTACAAGAATTAACCGTGCCATAGACCGTAGAGAATCGTGCATCTCATCAACATGTAGAACTGATGAGCACTTGACTGGTGGGTGCAGGCAAAGAGTTGGATAGGGCTATGTGTGTGTCCGCGCATGCGCATGTGTAACACACACACACACATCGGGAGCGCGCATGGATGGGGTTGAGACTGATCGGCATAACGAACTACTGAGAGAGAATAGCTGTTGGTCACGCATATTTTGAAAAACTTTTTAACCACATGTACACATGCGGAAACATGGGTAACCAGCGAAAGTGCTAGAGAGCAAAACCATGGATGATATATGTATAGTACTGTTAAAAAGATAGGACATCATCATATGTATTTAGCTATTGTTAATTTAGGAGACCTTAAATATGTATAATGGGGTGACCATATTTTGATATGTCACAAAGATCAATACAAAAATGCAAACGTATATGATTATGCACAATATTTTAAGTGTAGGGCGTCGGAAATATAATATTATATATACTATGAAAATAAATACTAAAAATAATAAAAAATATTTCATACTTTTAATATGAACGGGATATAAAGTAAATAATTACATAAACATTTTATGGATAATATTATAAATTTTCAATAATTACTAGCCATGCAGTAGCACGGGTTAACGACTAGTATATTTACTAATTGGAAGCACTATACGAGCCTCCACGTTAATCCTTAAAAGTGCTTAAAAATAGCCATTCGATCTTAATTATGCGTCCAAGATTAAACAATATAAGCAAAGATTCCATACATGTTACAATAGAAAAAACATCCAGTTTTCCTTTTCTTTTTTTACAAGAACAAAAAATTGTACAGGCTAAGTCCATACATGTTACAACGTCCAGGATCTTTTTTTTTAGGGACAACGTCCAGGGTTAAAGGAGCTAAAGAAACTCTATCACATCACGTACAAGGGCCAAGACTCCATACGTGTTACAACAGAAGAATCTCCCATTTGTATTTGTACAAAATACAGAAGGAAAGAACCGTCCAAATATTAGAAAGAGAAGAAGGAGACGTCCAAAATAAAATCAGCAAACAAATTAAACCTTTCCTTTCCCAAAACGTACTAGAAGCATGCATGTAGCCGATAAAAAAATATTTATCACAGCTCAACTGTCACAGACCAACGAGTCTTCTTCACTAAAAAACTGCATACAATATTGCAATGTGTCGTGCGTACATCTTCATATGTGAACTATTTTTACTCACGCAGAAATCATCATGCACACAAACAAAAGAGATATACTCATGGAAAAAAGAAACACATTCCAGAAATCACCCATACATGTATACGCCCAAATTCGTTTGGGACAACACTTAGTTTTCTAAACATGGAAAAAATTATGTAATTTTTTTTGAAATCTATGAAACAAATGTATTAATAAAAAATCCTAGTTTATATTTAAAGGAAATCAAATTCTGAAACTGTGCAAGCGCCTAAGAAAATCTATTGTTTTTCAAAAGTTTGGGCATGTTGTTTTAACTTTTGTATTCAAGGAATAAGACCACAATGATGCCAGAGTACTTATTAAATAGTAGCCAGAAGGATAGATGCATATAGGAATAGGATGGATAAAGCTATATATCATGGATTAGAACAACGCTAGCTAGCGCTCATCGCCTAAAGAATAATAGCATCACCACTTTTCCCAGCGTCTCATTTGGGATGTCAGAAGGATCAGTTATTCTTTTTAAATGTAAAAATGATTTTTTTAAATCTTGCTGGTATGCATCCAATAATTGAGGGAGATTTTAGAATAATTGAACAAATATCCAAATTATAGTGTTGAACTTAAAGATGTAACCATGGCTACTAGAATGTTACAGTCTAAGTAAAAGAAAGATTTGATCAGAAAACTATAAATATAGGAAATTATTGAAAACACAAGGAAGGCTTCCATGAGTTAAAAAAACGTCAACAAGTTTAATGACCTTAGAAATATTATAAAAATCCAAGGATAACGTTGAACTATGAGTCTTATCGAGTCATGGGGCTCACCACTATGTTGAACGTATAAGCACTTGGTTGGCAACGACATCAACATGGGGATGGGATCGAAAATGACCGGTATGAACTCACCTTGCAGAAGGGTTGTTGCACTGTGTTTTAGTGGAATATGTTAATAGTAATCGGTAGAGAGAAAAATCATAGATAATATATGTATGATAATATTAACAAGAAAACAATCCTCATATTTATTTTGTAATTGCTATATATATAATTTGTATTCTAATTTCTACACAAGTTTAGACAATACAATACTTTCAAAACTCAATGAACAATATTATAATTTTCCGTGCAGTAGCCCGTACAATATTAAAAATTGCTAGCCCGTGCAGTAGCACGGGTTGACGACTAGTATACATAATTAGAGAGTGAGTGTGCGAGATACACATGCGGACATGGGGAGAGATGAGGATCCAGATAAATGGGTGTTTGTGCGTGTCTGTGTGTGTTTGTGCACGCGTTTGTGTGTGACATGGAGAGAGTGTATGTGGAGTAGAGAGACCACTGATGATGTAAACCTAGTATAAGGGAAGGGGGAATGGTGTGACATGTGTAGTAGCGAGATAGCACGGGTGCGGGCGGGGGGAGCAGAATATTTGGAAGAGACATCGAGTGTGTGTGTGGGAGAGGGGTGTGAGAGCGAGAGAAAGAGAGAGCTAGCGACGGAGAGAGAGAGAGAGAGAGAGAGAGAGAGAGAGAGAGAGAGAGAGAGAGAGAGAGAGAGAGAGAGAGAGAGAGAGAGAGAGAGAGAGAGAGAGAGAGAGAGAGAGAGAGAGAGAGAGAGAGAGAGAGAGAGAGAGAGAGAGAGAGAGAGAGAGAGAGAGAGAGAGAGAGGGGGGGGGGGAGAGAAGGGGCAAGAGGGTCGTTTGTGTCCATAAATGGCGTATAGATAGGGAGACAATGTTGATGTTGTCCGAAATTGGCCTATGAACGGAGACGCAAGGGAAGCGAGTCATCGTGTTTGTGATAGGGACTTCATGAGAGATCTAGAATAGATGGTGTAGAGAACAATGTGCGAAATCGAGAACGATTATACATTAAGGAGCTATGCAAAGAGTCACGACATATATGTATACAGGGAAGGAGCTGGGCGGGTCCGCATGTGGGAGAGATAGAAAGAGGAGAGCGGTGCACAAGGAGACAAAGTGTGCTTGTTTGCAGTGGGGGTGGTGTGTGAGGTGAGTGCGCGAGAACCACATAACTAGGGAGATAGACGTTTGGGGGCGACGTTTTGTGTGTATGGGAAATATACACTCTACATAGTGCGTGTGCTTGGGTAAGAGAGATAGCGGGAGACCTAGAGAGTGAGGGAAGAGATGTGTGCATGCCCGAGAGACAAAGTGATAGAGACCTATGTTGGGGTCCGGACTTTACAAGAGAGAGAGGTGTTAATGTGCTCGTGTGTTGGTGTTTGGGGGAGAGAACGACTTCTCTATGTGTGTGTGTGTGTGTGTGTGTGTGTGTGTGTGGGGGGGGGGGGTTGACTTCAGATAAACAGTGAGGTGTCTATATTTGAGGGACTTTAGCGTAATTGAGATATTGTGCACTCATGGTTGATCAATTTGTTTCACAGTTTGTACTATGAGATAACGATACTTTTGAACATGCGTGATATACCTTGATGTACCAGAATTACAAGCCTAAGATTGGAATTTTGGAATTCGACTCCATCATTAGCTTTTGTAGTTCATTTAAGCGGAGGTAATTTTTGAAGCCGGGATTTCTTGATTTCAAATTCATATATCAAACCTACAGATATACACATACAGGCATGTTCAAACTTTATAATCATTCACTTTATTCATACACATACACATTTTTGCTTTTGTCATTATATTTAGGATAAACACATTTGGAATTTCATTTGAATTGGACCGTATGATGGTATTTGCTTGTAGTAGCTCAATGATCCATATTTGAATTGAATGGACAATCTAAGTTTCGAGTTGGAGACATTGATTTTCAAAACTTGCACATTTTTTTTTGCGTGCAAAACAAACAAATTGTCGGCCATGATATCATAGTCGGCCGGAGAGCAGAAAAATTATGATTTTAGGCGCCAAAAGCTTTCAAACTTCCCGCTCACATCGAAATATCACGCGCCCGAAAGTTTAGCCCTGCGATATTCCTGTTTTACCCCTGCCACATGAACGGAAAAGGGCTGCTTTGGTAACTCCATTGTTTTCCCTCTTGCCCCCAACATTCTTCCCAGAGCCCTCCTGCACCCCCAACCACGGGAAGCCGCCGAATCTAGTCCTCCGCCGCAGCTGTGGACCTCACACCCCGCCGGATCTACCTTCTGCACCTTGGAACCCCCAACTGCCAACTCACCACTTCACCGGAGCCGCTTCAGCGACTGGCTTGTCCATCGCTCCAGATCTCCTTGACCGCCATCATGGTCCACCGCACCGGATCTTCTTAACCAGAACCCTCGTCCACCACAGCGTAGGCCCTTCACTGACTCCCTCGTCTGCCCCTTCGCTGGCCCTTCATACAACCCCTCGTCCGAGGCAACAGATCCGCCTCACTGAAAGCACTGTACAACGCGCCCGCCGAAGCCTTCGTCCACTGCACCGGACCCGCTCCACCGACGCCATATTCAACTCCACCGGCCCTGCTTTACCGACGCCGCAGCCTCATCAGGTTATTTCGATTTGTACTCATTCGGTTTTTCTCTTTATCGTGCAACTGTTCACTTACCACAGATGAGCTTTCTTGTATGTCGACAGCGCCAGAATCAGTAGCACCGAGCCGCTTCGACGACGGGCGACATACCGCCCAAACTCAACCGCAACACGAGCACCATCGACGATCCTTAGCTATCAAGTATGACAACGATACCCATACGCCGTCGAGAATCAGGTACTATTATCCAACGACCGGCGCCTAAGTTCACTTTCCTAGCATAATGTGACACCCCAAAATTTTTAACCTTGTTTTATTAATTAAAATTTTGCCATGAAACTTAAACTTTTAAATTCTGGAATTTCTTTTGATTTCAGAACCGTTCTTTCCTTAATTCTTATGGAGTTTTTACCTCTAGTGAAAAACTTTCCAAATATATTATTGGACTTGTTTGGCCTTTCTAGTAATCATTTATTTTTGTCAGCGGAATTTATTTACATAATTATTTCTCTCTGAGCTTTATTCCTTAAAGTGATTTTCATTAGTTTTGGAGCTCTTTTTGAACTACAACCATTTGATAAATTTAACTAAAATTCTAACCAAAATTTGGGATGTCATGTGATGTTTTTAAATCACTTTTATTCAAAAACATCTTCTGTTCATTGGAGAATTTGAGCTCTACACCAAATTTTCAAATCTGGTCCAGTGGGCAATTTTGCACTACAACCTATTTAAATATTGCTTTAAAACTTCCACCACAATTATGGGATGTCAATAGGAGTATATTAATTAACTTTATGCAAAAACCCAGTTATGTCCTTTGAAAATTTTGAGTGAATCAACCTCATCTTTATTCTGGTCCAACTTGAGGATTTGTACTGCAACCATATTTTTACTTGCTCTATTACCCATGGTTCCTTTTCATTCTTGTAGGCCTTCCTGCAAAACCCTTAAGTCCAAGAGCATGAACCCATTGGAATATTTTTGGCCCATGAAATGACAACCTTTAGTTTCTGCCCAAAATTGGTTTTCCCAAATAATTGCACTAACAAGTTTCTCTGTTTGGCAAACTAACCTAACCACCACCACCTACACCTAAAGAGACTAGGATCTGGAGACTTTGGCCACCCCAAGAGTTGCATAGGGGCTCCTGACATTCTGTCGAACACCTTGAGTTCATGAATAGAATTGACATGCTCATGAGTTTGCATTGCAGACTTGCCACAGTAGCCAAACGAGCATGTCCACTAGCCTCACAACTACCACTAGCCTAGATCTGTTGATCACCAACTCCTCATATGCCCTCTAGCACACGTTGGCATTTCACCGAGCACCTAGCGTGCATGCTCTGGGGGCGCCCAGAGCGCACGTTTTGCACGTGCATCCACCTAGCCGCCGCGTCGCGCCCCTGGCCTTTGCTCGCTCGCAGAGCCGCGCCTCGCCCTCGACCACTCGCCAGAACGCGCCAAGTTGCCCTGGTGCCTACAGTGCCGCCGTCAGAGCCCTCTTGGCGGCACGCCGGCGTCCGCAGTGCGCCTCTGCCACGGTTGGCGCCGCCCAAGCCACAGCCGCGCGCCAGCTGCCCCCTGGAGCAGTCCAAGCTTATCCGCACGCTCGTCTGCAAGCACTCGTCGGTGCCACGTCGCCCTGCAACAACAGAGAGGCGGGAAGCTGCCGTTCTTATCTCCGGCCGCCTCGGGACCGACCTAACCGCGCTATAAAAGGGGGCTCCCGAGCACGTTCGAGCCTCAAGCAGCCTCGCACTACCCCTCTGGCACGCCCCACTTCCAGCAAGCATCGGCGGGAGGCCTTCTTCCTCGCCTCCGACCGATTCGGCCGCCGCCACACTCTGGTTCAATTCGCCGCAAGCAGAACTTCTTCCACCTTTCTAGCACCACCACCCGAACCATCTTCGTCTTGTGGAGCCGCCCAAACCCTCTGCTGCGATGGAGAGCCACCGTAGCCCCAAACCCACTTTGCTACCGAAGCCGTCGGCCGCCGCGAAGCTCGTCGACGGCGACACCCTCCACCCCCGGCGACCCAACGACCATCGGGAGGACCGCCCTGGTCTGGCGGGTCCATCCCCGCCCTCGGAACCCCGCGAGGAACCACCAATCGCCGGAGTCCCGCCCCCCGCTCGCGCAGAGGAAGAGGAGGGAAGGTCGACTAGTCAAACCTGACCAGTGGGCCAGGCGGGCCCACTGTCAGTGACCCACGCGCGGTCCACGCTGGATAAGTGGAGGCGTAAAATCGGAATATGCCTTCGACGTGGTCAGTTCGAAACGTTTTTCCTTTTTATTCTGTTTTATTTGAAAAACAGATTTTTAACCACAACTTTGACTGGTTATAACTTTTTAAATATAACTTCAAATGAATTGATTCTTTTTCCTACCTCCCTCAAATTTAGTCTAGTTTATTTTAAGATTTATTTGAGATTTTTCCAAGGAACGTTTTTGTACTGTTTTTAAAGTATGTGTTATTTGAATATTTTTGAAAATAGGAAATGAAGGGGAGTTATAACTTTCAAAAGTTTTGGAGAGCACCTCACCCCTCCACAACTTGAAGGCAAGCAATCTGAACCCTGGCATGATATTTTTTTGTGTTGGATTAATACGAGTATAACATCACCTTAATACGGAGAACTCGTTATTTTATGTGGTGACACGATCTTTTGCATGAATGCATATTGGAGACTTCCTTGCTGTTGGAAGTGGACATATGTGTGATGGTAATCGCCCTCGTATGCCTTGCCAGCATGCCAGAAAGAAATCCGGGAAAGCCTCTGCCTTGGGTAGGCATGAGCTTGTCTCCAGTCTGCGTCGGGGCGGTTATGCCCTGTATGGCATAGTAAGGTATAATGAGTGGTGATCCTGTTGGTTGAAATATATTTTTGTTATACTTATAAAGCAAGGAATCTTAAACCTCCTGAGTCGGCAGTAGATCGAGTCTTGTTCCAGTAACCCCCATACTCGTTTCGTACTACCACTCGTCCCTGCCGCAGGTAGGGTACGGTTCAGTAAATTGTAAAACCCTTCCTAGCACACACCGTACAGAGAGGCCATGGTGGAAGATACCGGCTGCATCCGGTAGGCATGCCACCTGGTCCGGGGGCATGGGTGTTTTCCGGTTGGGACCGAGAAGGGGGCACCCCTTAGAGCGCGCGATATAAATTTGATCCCATGCCACGCGAGGTTGTAGCCTCCCCACTTAGAGTTTTGCTTAACAGGTGTCGTGGGTGATTCAAGACACCGGTAAATTAAGATGGTGTGTGCGAGTTAGGCGTGTTTTCAATTAAAAGACCGTAACTGGAATTAGTCGCGATGGACTAAAGGAATCCGTTACTTGTGGGAAAGAGTACACCCTCTGCAGAGGTCAAACCTATTCGAATAGCCGTGTCCATGGGTAGTGACTATAGGCTGGGATGGGTCAAGTGTCGGTCTTAGTGTCGGTCTTCGGAGGAGAAATTGTTAAACCAGAACTGGGATCACGACTTGTGACTTGTGATGATCATGATAATTATTTGTTATGGACTAACCCGTTATATTATTTGAATTATCGAGTATCCATGGGATGGTTCTACCTCCTGGATATTCACTGTGATTATTTATAAGCCCTTTATGTGGTGTCGCTCAGACGCCCGACCGTGGCATGCTTGTTATTTATTTACTTTATAAGATCTTTATGTGGTGTCGCTCAGACGCCCGACTGTGGCATGCTTGTTATTTATTTACTTTATAAGCCCTTTATGTGGTGTCGCTCAGACGCCCGACTATGGCATGCTTGTTGTTTATTTACTTTATAAGCCCTTTATGTGGTGTCGCTCAGACGCCCGACTGTGGCATGCTTGTTACTTATTTACTATATAAGCCCTTTATGTGGTGTCGCTCAGACGGCCGACTGAGGCATGCTCGTTGTTTACTAACCTTTCGAGGCGTGCTTCAGACACCCGGTCGGTGCATTTCATTAATACTTTGTCATTGCAAATTAATGTTTCTAAATAACCTGCTTGCATGCATCAGAGATTTTATTTTGTGACTGACGCTGTGATCATAAAATATTTTAGAACATGATTATCGTTTGTTATATTATAACCGTGTTCATAATGGTTGCGATTACATTCAAAGTACTCACTGGCTTGTCCCTAGCTATTGTCTTGGCCAGATTGCTTGCATGGAGAGGAGCGATGCAATGACAGCCCCGGAACCTACGCAATGATGATAGCAGCCTCGCGAAGATAGGAGTTACCCTGGTCAGCTGTTCCTTTGGGAAATGGAGTCCCGTAGGCGCTGATGATCCACAAACCGCTTCCGCCATCAACCACTAGAAACCATTTGTTGTATTCATAGGCCAGAATGGTCTTGTACTACATACTTTGCTAGTTGCTTGGAATTTCTGTATCAAGTTGGTGCCTCATCAGCTAACAGTAATCCTGGGGCTGGTGAGCACAAGGGACATTTTTTGGGAAATCAATACCCGGAAAACCGGTCGTGACAAACTTGGTATTAGAGCTAGGCGGACCATTGGCTAATCCTATCTTAGCCAGGTCGAAAAACCTAGGTAAGCCAAACCACCAGACCTTAACCTAAACCCAGCCAAGCTTCTCGTGCAAGATAGCCACACAGTGAGCCTGACACCTTTTGATAGTCGGTGCCCAACCTATCAACTTAGCCTGTCGATCACGCGCCAGTGACCGACGCCTAATATGTCCCATTCGCAAGCGTGCGAAGGAAGACTCCGTCCCCTTTTCTGTAAAAAGGGCATGCTAGCCTCAACCCAGCACCGCGCAGCCTCTATCCCAAACCGAGCCATAATGCCTGGCCCCGTCGTGCACAATGAGACCACAGCAACCAACCTTGGAGGTTTTGTGACCATACTCGCAAACCTCACCTGTCGTGCCTATGCGTTAGAAGAGCCCCCAGAATATGTTGTGTACCAAGGACCCATGAGCGGTGAGAGCCATCAATTCTGGGCCACTGTACACATCTACGGTAGGGGTCTGTCACCAGAACGCCCCTACAGGTTCACCGGAAGGACAACTTCCTTTGAGCCACAAGCCATCCAACTAGCCGCGTGAGAGGCTATAGTTCAACTCCAGCACTTGTCGCCCACAGTTAACTGTCGCTCGTTCTACTACTACCCCAGCCGTGAAGGGTATGGTAGAACACCCCAAGTTGCCAACGGAGATCATGAGACGGATCCTGCATTGTTGCATTTGGTGCGCTATGTAAGTGCACTAGAGGATATGTTCGATCAAATCACCCTTGATTTGATCGCAGCTCATGGAGAGATGATTCGCCGAGCCCCGGCAAGAAGAGAAGATGAGCCCGACGCCAACAACCCAGTCGTGCTGTTCGGACAACCGATCGAGACCTTGAGGTCAGCCCCAGCCATCAACCAAGGTGCTTTGATGACCCCAGAAGTGCTTCATCGCCTTTTGGGAGCACACTCCAACGAGACTGTGGCCAACAATCCCCGAGATGGTCATCATCGCTACCCCGACCCTGCAGCCCCTCAACCACCTCCAGCTAACCCCGACGGTGAGACCCGTGGAGAAGCCTCGGCGTCCTCAAGGCAGGCTCATTTAGATATAAACGAGGTAAACTGAATCACTCGAATAGTACCGAGTCTCAATGTATCCACGTCTTATAATCGTGCGACCTTGTAAATTAACGCAGTCTGTTGTTGTGCCTCTGTTTTAAATTGTCACCTTGCATAAATATGTCAGCCTGCAGTTGCATTTTTTTTCCGGGCACAACTACCAAAACCACCCCGACGACACCCACAGTACCACGTCACTTTGTTGAGATATGTGTATCTGTGGCTTTGACCCCGACCCCATGAGAGCAGAACCGACAAACTAGTGCCCCTCACCGCGGTAAATAACCCAGCCCGGATGCTATATAAAAAGGCCACCTCATGACCTTGCCAAGCAACCTCACCTTGTGCACCGCCCTCACAACCATTTCTTGCCATGCCGAGCCCTAGCATTTATCTGAGAACCCCAGATGCAACCCCAGGTAGCTTTGTCAAAATATTGTGGGACTTTACCTGCAGTACCATAGGTTCTACCCAGCCACCCCAGTACGAGCTGCTCAAATCGAGGATCACCCCATCCACCTCGAAATATTGGGCAGTAGTACACATCCCTCCCGTAAATCCAAACCAAGACCCAACGGAAGTTTGCTTCGTGGGGAAATCTATGCCAGCTCCACTAATGGCCATAGAAGCGGCTGCACACGAAGCACTTGCCCGCCTTCGATTCGTGGTACCCTATGCCAGTGAAAGAGGGTATTATTACTTTCCGAGCCGTGCAGCACCCGGAGAAATAACATCTTTTCCCGGTAGACGAGTCGAGAGAGACCCAGTACTGGCCAACTTGCTCCAGTATGTCATCGCTCAAGAACGTCTGACCCAGCGAGTAATGGGTTATCTCCAGAGTCTCGCGAATTTGAATACTCTTATCGCCATCGGCAGAGCACTGAGGCCCGACCAGGAGAGACACATTCATCGGCTGTTCAATCCGCTTCCCCCGATAGAAGAGGAGTGTGTCCTAGTACCAGAGACGTTTTCTCGGGACCCCGTCCAGTTACCCTTTGCATATTAGACGTCACTGCTGTGTTTATTATTGCAACATTTACTTATATGTTGTAACTTATGCGTGGTACCCCGAGTTTGTGCGGCGAGTAAATTATTGGTTTCTATTAATATGAGTAGTTTTTGTTGCGGTTTAACTCTAAAATTTACTGATTTCCCTCGCGAGAAATCCTGTAGTGAGATTTCTTTTCCCTGAGTTGCGGCATCGTGTGTCTTCTCACGACATGGAGTTTTATTAATGCAGCAGCACGGCAGCAGACTCACAACCGCTCGAACACATACACTGCTTGCAAAAACACGTAACCGTGGAGTATTTCGTTTTTCAAAACTGCTCTTAACAAATCTCGAGGACGAGATTTTTCTTAAGGGGGGTAGTGTTGTGACGCCCCAAAATTTTTAACCTTGTTTTATTAATTAAAATTTTGCCATGAAACTTAAACTTTTAAATTCTGGAATTTCTTTTGATTTCAGAACCATTCTTTCCTTAATTCTTATGGAGTTTTTACCTCTAGTGAAAAACTTTCCAAATATATTATTGGACTTGTTTGCCCTTTCTAGTAAAACATTTCTTTTTTTCAGTGGAATTTATTTACATAATTATTTCTCTCTGAGCTTTATTCCTTAAAGTGATTTTCATTAGTTTTGGAGCTGTTTTTGAACTACAACCATTTGATAAATTTAACTAAAATTCCAACCAAAATTTGGGGATGTCATGTGATGTTTTTAAATCAATTTTATGCAAAACATCTTCTGTTCATTGGAGAATTTGAGCTCTACACCAAATTTTCAAATCTGGTCCAGTGGGCAATTTTGGACTACAACCTATTTAAATATTGCTTTAAAACTTCCACCATAATTATGGGATGTCAATAGGAGTATATTAATTAAATTTATTCAAAAACCCAGTTATGTCCTTTGAAAATTTTGAGTGAATCAACCTCATCTTTATTCTGGTCCAACTTGAGGATTTGTACTGCAACCATATTTTTACTTGGTCTTTTACCCATGGTTCCTTTTCATTCTTGTAGGCCTTCCTGCAAAAACCTTAAGTCCAAGAGCATGAACCCATTGGAATATTTTTGGCCCATGAAATGACAGCCTTTAGTTTCTGCCCAAAATTGGTTTTCCCAAATAATTGCACTAACAAGTTTCTCTGTTTGGCAAACTAACCTGACCACCACCACCTACACCTAAAGAGACTAGGATCTGGAGACTTTGGCCACCCCAAGAGTTGCATAGGGGCTCCTGACATTCTGTCGAACACCTTGAGTTCATGAACAAAATTGACATGCTCATGAGTTTGCATTGCAGACTTGCCACAGCAGCCAAACGAGCATGTCCACTAGCCTCACAACTACCACTAGCCTAGATCTATCGATCACCAACTCCTCATATGTCCTCTAGCACACGCTGGCATTTCGCCGAGCACCTAGCGTGCGTGCTCTGGGCGTGCCCAGAGCGCACGTTTTGCATGCGCATGCACCGAACCGCCGCGTCGCGCCCCTGGCCTTTGCTCGCTTGTAGAGCCGTGCCTCGCCCTCGACCACTCGCCAGAACGCGCCATGTTGCCCTGGTGCCCTACATCGCCGCCATAAGAGCCCTCTTGGCGGCACGCCGGCGTACGCAGTGCGCCTCTGCCACGGTCGGCGCCGCCCAAGCCCCAGCCGCGCGCCAGCTGCCCCCTGGAACAGTCCAAGCTTATCCGCACACTCGTCTGCAAGCACTCGTCGGCGCCACGTCGCCCTGCAACAACAGAGAGGCGGTTCGCCGCCGTTCTTATCTCCGGCCACCTCGGGACCAACCTAACCGCGCTATAAAAGGGGGCTCCCGAGCACGTTCGAGCCTCAGGCAGCCTCGCACTACCCCTCTGGCGCGCCCCTCGTCCAGCAAGCATCGGCGGGAGGCCTTCTTCCTCGCCTCCGACCGATTCGGCCGCCGCCACGCTCTGGTTCGATTCGCTGCAAGCAGAACTTCTTCCACGTTTCCAGCACCACCACCCGAACCATCTTCGTCTTGCGGAGCCGCCCAAACTCTCTGCTGCGACGGAGAGCCACCGTAGCCCCAAACTCACTTTGCTACCGAAGCCGCCGGTCACCGCGAAGCTCGTCGACGGCGACTCCCTCCACCCCGGGCGACCCAACGACCACCGGGAGGACCACCCCGGTATGGCGGGTCCATCCCCGCCCTCGGAACCCCGCGAGGAACCACCAATCGGCGGCGGCGATCGCCGGAGTCTCGCCCCCCGCTTGGGCAGAGGAAGAGGAGGGAAGGTCGACTAGTCAAACCTGACCAGTGGGCCAGGCGGGCCCACTGTCAGTGACCCACGCGCGGTCCGCGCTGGATAAGTGGAGGCGTAAAATCGGAATTCGCCTTCGACGTGGTCAGTTCGAAACGTTTTTCCTTTTTATTCTGTTTTATTTTAAAAACAGATTTTTTGACCACAACTTTGACTGGCTATAACTTTTTAAATATAACTCCAAATGAATTGATTCTTTTTCCTACCTCCCTCAAATTTAGTCTAGTTTATTTTAAGATTTATTTGAGATTTTTCCAAGCAACTTTTTTGTACTGTTTTTAAAGTATGTTTTATTTGAATATTTTTTAAAATTGGAAATGAAGGGGAGTTATAAGTTTCAAAAGTTTTGGAGAGCACCTCACCCCTCCAGAACTTGAAGGCAATCATTCGGAACTTTGGCATGATATTTTTGTGTGTTGGATTAATACAAGTATAACATCACCTTAATACGGAGAACTCGTTATTTTATGTGGTGACACGATCTTTTGCATGAATGCATATTGGAGTCTTCCTTGCTGTTGGAAGTGGACATACGCGTGATGGTAATCGCCCTCGTATGCCTTGCCTGCATGCCGGAAAGAAATCCGGGAAAGCCTCTGCCTTGGGTAGGCGTGAGCTTGTCTCAGGTCTCCGTCGGGACGGTTATGCCCGGTATGGAATAGTAAGGTATAATGAGTGTTGATCCTGTTGGTCGAAATACTTTTTTTGTTGTACTTATAAAGCAGGGAATCTTAAACCTCCTGAGTCGGCCGTAGATCGAGTCTTGTTCCAGTAACCCCCATACTCGTTTCTTACTACCACTCGTCCCTGCCGCAGGTAGGGTACGGTTCAGTAAATTGTAAACCCCTTCCTAGCACACACCGTATAGAGAGGCCATGGTGGAAGATACCGGCTGCATCCGGTAGGCATGCCACCTGGTCCGGGGGCATGGGTGTTTTCTGGTTGGGCCCGAGAGGGGGGCACCCCTTAGAGCGCGCGATATAAATTTGATCCCATGCCACGCGAAGTTGTAGCCTCCCCACTAAGAGTTTTGCTTAACAGGTGTCGTGGGTGATTCCAGACACCGGCAAGTTAAGCTGGTGTGTGCGAGTTAGGCGTGTTTTCAATTAAAAGACCTTAACTAGAATTAGTCCTGATGGACTAAAGGAATCCGTTACTTGTGGGTAAAGAGTACACCCTCTGCAGAGGTCAAACCTATTAGAATAGCCGTGTCGATGGGTAGTGACTATAGGCTGGGATGGGTCAAGTGTCAGTCTTAGTGTCGGTCTTCGGAGGAGAAATTGTTAAACCAGAACTAGGATCGCGACTTGTGACTTGTGATGATCCTGATTATTATTTGTTATGGACTAACCCTTATATTATTTGAATTATCGAGTATCCCTGGGATGGTTCTACCTCCAGGATATTCACTGTGATTATTTTTAAGCCCTTTATGTGGTGTCGCTCAGACGCCCGACTGTGGCATGCTTGTTAGTTATTTACTTAATAAGCCCTTTATGTGGTGTCGCTCAGACGCCCGACTGTGGCATGTGTAACACCCCGGAAGTAACTTTCCATATTTGTAACTCCAACTCTTGCCATTTTCGGCATTGTTATATGATATTCCCTCCGTGGTTGGGTTTTTTCTCCTTTTTGCATTTTGTCCGTGTCATGCATTTTATATTATGTCATCATGTGCATCGCATTTGCATACGTGTTCGTCTCATGATTCCGAGCATTTTTCCCGTTGTCCGTTTTGCAATCCGACACTCCTATCTCTCCCGGCGGTCCCTTTTACGTTTTTCCGTGTGCGGGTATTAAACCGTCTCGAAATGGACCGAGGTTTGTCTAGTGGCCTTGGTATAACACCCGGAGACCACCGGTCAAGTTTCGGGTCATTTGGAGCTCGTTTGGTACTCCAACGGTTAACCGCACCTTCGCAAAGGCCTCTTTTAAGTTGCAGCCCAACACCCCTTCAAAACAGCCCAATAACCCATCTAAGTCACCTCCATGCTCTCCGTCGTTCGATCACGATCGTGTGGGCGAAAACTACACCTCATTTGGACTCTCCTAGCTCCCTCTATGCCTATTTAAGCACCCTCCCAAAATTTCCGGATCATCCTCTTCCGAAACCCTAAAAATTTCCTCTCGCGCGGACGCGCCCAGCCGTCCGCGGACACGCCCGCCCGCCGCTCGCATAATCAGACGCCGCCGCGCAGGCCCTCCGCCTCCACCGGGCGCTGCCCGCCTGGGCCCATCGGGCCGCCCGGCCCGATCGGGCGCGCCGCCCGCCATGGCCGCGCAAGGCCGCTGCCCGTCGCTGAGGCCGCCCGCCCGCCTCCGGCCGACCCGCCGGCGCCTCGCCCCCGGCCGCCACCCAGCGTCCGCCCGCCACCTCCGCTGAGCTTCGCCGCCGCCTCGCCGCCCGCCTCCGGCCTCGGCGCGAGCTCGCGCCGCCAGCGCCTCCTCGTCGGCCGGCCGCCCCCGACCCCGCCGCGCCCGGCCCGTCGCGCCCGGCTCCGGCGCCGACCGCCGCGCGCCGCCGCGGAGCTCCCTCCTCTTCCCCGCGAACCCGGCGCCCGATCCGTCGGTCGAGGCCCGATCCAACCTCGGACCCCAGGCGTTGACCTCTTCTCCCTCTTTTTTCCACTAAGTCATAAATCTTTTGTAATTTTGTGCAATATTCAACTTGCTATATCTTCGCATCCGTAGATCCATTTTTCGCGTATAATATGTCAAAATGTTCGTCTCGAAGAGTAGATCATTTCATTCCATTGCATAATTTTCATTTGAGCTCATCTTGATGCCCGAAATGCTGTTGGAAGAGTGCAAGGTGCTGATAGTTTCTGATTTTTATCAGGAGTTGCACTTTTGTTATTTTTGATATGTTTAATATGTGCACCCTATGAATTTGATTCCTACATGAGTTTTGTAAAATGCCATGTCATCTTTCCAGTGGTATATGCCATGTATTTTTGTGATCTATGTGGTGACTAGCACAAGCATGCAAAGTAGGTGTCCTAATGTTGCTGATTTCAGCCCTGTTTTAGCTGATTTTGATGCCATGTTTGCTTGATGATACCAAGAGATCTATGCATATTTTGAGATACTTCAGTAAGGGTGTTTTGTAAAGCATGACTTGCTCTATCCATCCATGCCTTTGTTTGCAATTATGGGATGCCATAGCTTGAGTCAATCGAGCTCTACTTTTGCTACCAAATGATTTCTGGCAGATTGTATACATGTTATTCAATTTTGCCTAGCTTGTTGTGGTTGATCCATATATGCTATGTTAGTGTTCTTGCCATGGATGTCTTCTATGTCATGTCTTCTTGATGTATGCATGCTTAGTTTATCATTTGAGGCTCTGTAGTGAGTGCATTGAGCTTGTTAACATGCCATCTCGTTATCAGTTTTTGACATGTCAAGTTGCTGAATCTGTTAACAAGACTTTCAATATTGACATGGGTGTTACTATATTTTCTAGTCCTTTTTGGCTTATGGTCAGTAAGGGACTTTTGAAATAGGCTTTGAGTAGATTCATGCCATGCCATGTTTTGCTATTTTAAGTTCCTGTAGCATGTAGTTTTGATGCTCTGAACATTGCAACCTGTTACTGTTTTTGCCATGTCCAGCCTGTTACTTTGAGCATTTTGCCATGCTTGTTTGAACATGATATGATGTGAACTAGCCGTAGCTCAGTGCTCATCTTTTGTCGAGCATCATGTGTAGATCACTGCCATGTGCTTTGTTGTTACGTTTGGGTGCAGTAGCTTAATTATTTGTTGCTTGCAAAGTGGCATCATGCTGTTAATGGCAGATTTGCGCCAATCTTGTTTTGCTTGCCATTTGCAAACCGTGCATCCGTTTCGGTGATCTTTATATCGATTTCAACCGAAATCATCTCATCTTTCAGTGGCATGCTTGGTTTGCCAAGTTGATGCCTGGTTCATCATTTTCCTTCCGGAGTGCACATAAGCATTGCATATCTCATCATGCACATCATGTCATGTTTTGCATCATGTTGATTGTGCATTGCACCGTGATTTATTGTGGTTCCTTTGTTTGTGTTGTTGCTTTGGGTAGAGTCGGGAGACGAGTACGTGAACGAGGAGCCTGTTGAGAACGTTTTCGAGGATCAAGCTTTCGACAACTCTGAGAACATTGCAGGCAAGATGACCATACCCTCGAAATCACTTCTATTTTTGCTATGCTAGTTGCTCGCTCTTTTGCTATGCCTATGCTGCGATGCCTACCACTTGCTATATCATGCCACCCATATTGCCATGTCAGCCCCTAACCATCCTTTCCTAGCAAACCGTTGATTGGCTATGTTACCGCTTGCTCAGCCCCTCTTATAGCGTTGTTAGTTGCAGGTGAAGAAGAATTTTGTTCCCTGTTGGAACATGGAGATGTTGTTCCTTATTGGAACATGTTTACTTGTTGGGGATATCACAATACCTATCTGCTATAATTAATACATCTATATACTTGGTAAAGGGTGGAAGGCTCGGCCTTATGCCTGGTGTTTTGTTCCACTCTTGCCACCCTAGTTTCCGTCATACCGGTGTTATGTTCCTTGATTTTGCGTTCCTTACACGGTTGGGTGATTTATGGGACCCCCTTGACGTTTCGCTTTGAATAAGACTTTTCCAGCAAGGCCCAACATTGGTTTTACCATTTGTCACCTAAGCCTTTTTCCCTTGGGTTCTGCAGACTCAAGGGTCATCTTTATTTTAACCCCCGGGCCAGTGCTCCTTCGAGTGTTGGTCCAAACTGTCAGCCGCCGGTGGCCACCAGGGGCAACTCTGGGTTGGCCTACCGGAAGCTTGGACGATCCGGTGTGCCACGAGACCGAGATATGTGCAGCTCCTATCAGGATTTGTCGGCACATCCGGCGGCTTTGCTGGACTTGTTTTATTGCTGTCGAGATGTCTTGTAGTCCGGATTCGAGATTGATCGGGTCTTCCGGTAGAAGGAATATCCTTCGTTGACCGTGAGAGCTTATAATGGGCTAAGTTGGGACACCCTGCAGGTAATATCTTTCAAAGCCGTGCTCATGTTATGAGGCAGATGGGAATTTGTTAATGTCCGGTTGTAGAAAACCTAAAGTGGACCTCAATAAAATACACATCAACCGCGTGTGTAACCGTGATGGTCTCTTCTCGGCGGAGTCCGGGAAGTGAACACGGTGTTGGAGTTATGTCTGACGTAAGTAGTTCAGGATCACTTCTTGATCATTATTAGTTTCACGACCGTGCTTTGCTTCTCTTCTCGCTCTCTTTTGCGAAGTAGCCACCATATATGCTAGTCGCTTGCTGCAGCTCCACTTTACCTCCTAGTCCTTCCTTTAAGCTTAAATAGTCTTGATCTCATGGTGTGAGATTGCTGAGTCCCGTGACTCACAGATACTTCCAACACAGTTGCAGGTTCCGATGAGGCCAGTGCAGGTGATTCCACCGAGCTCAAGTGGGAGTTCGACGAGGAACGTGGTCGTTACTATGTGTCGTTTCCAGATGATCGTAGTGGTGCCCAGTTGGGACGATTCGGGATCTGTGTTAGCATTTGGGGTATCTTCTTATTTTGGTTCCGTAGTCGGACCTTGAGTGTACTTTGAATGATGTATGTTGAATTATGTACTGTGTGAAGTGGCGATTGTAAGCCAACTATGTATCTGTCCCTTAATTATTACATGGGTTGTGTGAAGATTACCTCACTTGCGACATTGCTTTCAATGCGGTTATGCCTCTAAGTCGTGCCTCGACACGTGGGAGATATAGCCGCATCGGGGGCGTTTCAAGTTGGTAATCAGAGCCTTCCCCGACTTAGGAGCCCCCTACTTGATCGTTTGCTGCCGTTGTTGAGTCTAGAATGGAAAAATGTTTTGAGTCTTAGGATTATATATATCGGAGAGTAGGATTCTTTTTACTTCCAGTCCTTCGTCAGCTCTGTGAGGTCTCCTGACGAGAGTTTTGACTCTTCTCTTCTCAAATTTCACTAAAAATTTTTTAGGATCACGTGGGTATCTTGGAATCGTTCGATGGTTTTGTGACGAGAACATTGTTCTTGGTGCCTCCTGACATTTAGGGGTTGTGGCAGTGTCCCGGGGAGTTGAGCTCCGAGGTGTTGTCGTCACAATTTTATCGTTGCAGTTCTGGAATACCTGAGTTTTGCCGATATCGAAATCTCTTTTGTGCAGTTGTTGGTGAGATAACCCTGATAGCCCGATCTTGTGGCGAAAAGGGAGTATTGCCATGACTTGCATAACGGATGTTTTTCGAAGGTCGAGGTACACGATTTCCGAGGATTTCTTGGTTATGTGTTGACGGATGGATACAGCTGGATCTAGGTATTGTTAGTTTGGGTGATATATTTTGTGTCCCTGATCCCCAACACCAGATTGCATAACCGTAAAGTTTGGGAGTTTATAGGTGGGAATTCTAGTAGCTTACAGGATATTCTTTCCGGCGGATGTATGATTTGAGATTGGGGTTCAACGTCTAGTGGTCCGCCCATTCACGGTCGATTCTGAGTGGTCGCGAGACGCCTTAAAGAATCCTTGGCTATGCTGATTCGGGGACGTCTTGTTAGTCATTCGTGACGTCCGCTATACGTCGTGTCCGTGTGGGCCCCACCACGAACACTTTGAGCGTAATCTCTATCATGTGTTTGTTCCGGCTCATTCTAGTAGCCAACCTTTTGTTTTCAGTTGTGATATTCGAATTGTTTCTAAGACAGATGTTGTTTCCATATCGTTATCTAAGTGGCTTCTCACCTTAATGGACGTGTGATGATTAACTTTGGAATTCATTCGTTCATTCTTGTTCGAATGTTTATTGTGAAGACTATATGTTGCAATTTCTATCCGTTGATTCTACTTATCATTTGTCTATCAAAGGACTAACGGATGTCACCCTCTTCAGATGGCTCCGCCAACGCGCTCGAATCCGGATCGCAATGATGGGGATCATCGAATCCTCCACCTCCACCTCCACCTCCGCCTCCGGAGGCCTGGCAAGCTATCATGGCAGCCACCAATGCCAATGCTCAGATGATTTTGCAGCTCTTGCAAGAACGTACTCAGGGGCAAGGCAATCAAGGCAATCAAGGCAATCAAGGTCAAGGCAACCATCAGCCACACTTTGCTACTCTCAGTCAGTTCCTCGCTAATCAGCCGAAGTCTTTCAGTTTCTGTGTTGAGGCAACAGACGCTGATGATTGGCTAGTGGACATCTGCAAGCACTTTGACTGTAGCAATGTCAGACCTGAGGACTTTGTCAAGTTTGCATCGTTTCAACTCAAAGATCAAGCTGCTGAGTGGTTCCAGCAATACAAAGATTCCAGAGGAGGTCGTGTCATTACCTGGGATGAGTTCCGCCGTGATTTCCGAGCTCATCACATTCCGAAAAGTGTTGTTGAGAGCAAGCGTGAGGAGTTCCGCAATCTCAAGCAAGGCACCATGTCTGTCTATCAATACAATATCCAGTTCGAAGCTCGCTTTCGTTTTGCTAAGCAAGACGCACGATGAAAGGAGTATGATCTATCAGTTCAGGGGTGGTCTGAGAGAAGATCTGCAATTACCTCTTGTGCTGTTTGAGCCAGATAAGTATGATGATTTCTACAACATGGCTCTCAAGCAAGAAGCGGCACAGCTCAAATGCGAGGCTTCTAAGAAGAGAATCAGGGATGCAGTTCAGTCCTCCTCGTCCTCTCAAGTGGCAGCCAAGCAGCAGAAGTTTTACCTGCCCCCTCCTCCGTTCCGTCAGCCTTACCAGCAGAAGAACTCAGGTGGCCGTGGATCTTCCCACCCACCCAACCCAAGCTATCAGAACAAGTCTAATTCTCAAGCTCCAAGGTCAAGTGCTCCTTACCACCGTCCGCGCTTCGAGGTCACTTGCAACAAGTGTCGCAGAAGGGTCACTATGCTGAACAAGTGCTTCAACCAGAGGCGCCTTCCGCCTCCTCCTCTGTGAAATCTTCCAGCAATGCAAAGTGGTCAAGCATAATCCAAAGTATGCCAAGGTCAATATGATGAATGCAGCTCAGGCAGAGGATTCTCCAGATGTGCTAATGGGTAATCTTCTTGTTAATGATATTCCTGCAAAAGTTCTCTTTGACACTGGTGCATCGCTTAGTTTCATCTCTAAACCATTTGCATCTAAGCATGATTTGTCTTTCCAAGTTTTGCCAAGACCATTAGCAGTTGTCTCTCCGGGTAAATGCATGAATGCAAGCTACATGGTTCCGGATGTCTCTATCAAGTTGGGCGATTATAGGTTTCTGTCTAAACCAGTTGTCCTTGGTGACTCGGATATTGATCTTATTCTCGGAATGGACTGGCTTTATCAACACAAAGCTCAAATTGATTGTGCTGCCAGGGAAATTCAATTGACTCACTCTTCTAATGATGTGATCATCTATGCCTCTCGTGATGAAACCATTCGGTTGTTTTCTCTCAATGAGAAGGGCGATTTGAATGCCATCTCTCGATTCCGATCGTTTGAGTACCAAGATGTCTTTCGTAAGAGCTTCGGGTATGCCTCCTCATCGGCCGCTGGAGTTCGTTATCGATCTTGAGCCCGCATCGAACCCGTTTGCAAGCGTCCTTACAAGCTTGGACCTGATGAGCTGAAGGAATTGAAGAAGCAGCTCGATGAACAAGAGCGTCTGGGTTTGATCGGACCGAGTTCATCTCCTTGGGGTTGTGGTGTTCTTTTGTCCGGAAGAAGGATGGCACGGACCGACTTTGCGCCGATTACCGTCCATTGAATAAGAAGACAATCAAGAACAAGTATCCACTTCCCAACATCAATGAGCTTTTCGAGCAACTCAAAGGTGCTACTGATGTTCTCCAAGCTTGACCTTCAGATGGGGTATCATCAGATTCAGCATTCGTGAACAAGATATTCCCAAGACAGCATTCGAACAAGCTTTGGTTCTTATGAATATCTGTCATGTCTTTCGCCTCGTCAATGCTCCTCCAACTTTCTCGGATGATGAACTTCATATTCAATCCCTACACCAATGAGTTCGTCTTGGTCTATCTTGATGATATCTTGGTCTTCTCCAAGAATAAGAAGGATCATGCCATACACTTGCGATTGGTGCTAGACAAGCTCAGAGAGTATCAATTCTATGCTAAGTTCTCCAAATGTGAATTCTGGCTTGATGAAGTGCTTTATCTTGGTCATATCATCTCTGCCAAGGGCATCGCTGTTGATCCCGAGAAGGTGTCCGCAATTGTGAATTGGGAACCTCCTCAGAATGTCAAGCAGCTCCGCAGCTTTCTCGGTCTTGCAAGCTATTGCCGAAGATTCGTTGAGAACTTCTCCAAGATTGCAAAGCCTCTTTCCAACCTTCTCCAGAAGCAAGTGAAGTATGTCCGGTCTCCCGAGTGTGACGTTGCTTTCAAAACCCCAAAGAGAAACTCGTCACAGCTCTGCTCGACTCCTCTGATGAATCCAAGCCATATGAAGTGTTCTCGTGATGCTTCTCTTCAAGGTCTCGGTGCTGTGTTAATGCAAGAGAAGAGAGTTGTGGCTTATACCTCGCCAGATTGAAGCCCAACGAGAAGAACTACCCCACTCACGATCTTGAGTTGGCGGCAGTTGTTCATGCATTGATTACGTGGAGACATCTCTTGTTGGGAAGGAAAGTGGACATTTTCACCGATCACAAGAGTCTCAAGTACATCTTCACTCAGCCTAACCTCAACCTCAGGCAGACTCGATGGGTCGAAATGATTCAAGAGTACAACCCAAGTATTGAGTATACTCCGGGCAAGGCCAATGTCATTGCAGACGCTTTGAGCAGGAAAGCTTACTGCAACAGTCTAATCCTCAAGCCCTTTCAGCCGGATCTCTGTGAATCTTTCCGCAAGCTGAATCTTCAAGTTGTTCCTCAAGGCTTTCTTGCCAACCTCATAGTCTCTCCTACTTTGGAAGATCAGATTCGTGAGGCTCAACTTCGGATACCATGGTGAAGAAAGTGAAACGTGGTATCGACAAGGGCATTTCAAGTACAAGTGCTTCCGTGTTGATGACAAAGACACTCTGTTCTTTGAGGACCGGATTGTGGTTCCTAAGGGTGATCTGCGAAAAGTCATTATGAACGAGGCTCACAATTCGCTTCTATCCATTCATCCCGAAGTACGAAGATGTACCATGACCTCAAGCAGTCATATTGGTGGACTCGAATGAAGCGAGAAATTGCTCAATTCGTGAATGAGTGTGATGTCTGCAGAAGAGTGAAAGGAACACCAAAGACCAGCTGGTCTCCTCCAACCTCTTGCTATTCCTGAATGGAAGTTTGATCATATTGAAATGGACTTCGTGGTGGCTTTCCAAAGTCCAAGCGTGGAAATGATGCTATCTTTGTTGTCATTGACAAGCTTACTAAAGTGGCTCATTTTCTTCCTATCAAAGAATCCATCACTGCAGCTCGGTTGGCGAGCTATACACCTCAGGATTGTCTCCTTGCACGGCATTCCACAAGTGATCTCTTGAGACCGTGGCAGCATCTTTACCTCCAAGTTTTGGGAGTCTTTTCGAAGGCCATGGGCACCAACATTCGCTTCAAAGACAGCTTTCCATCCTCAAACAAGTGGCCAAGTCGGCGAATTAATCAAATTCTTGAAGATATGCTCGTGGCTTGTGTCATTTCCTTCGTATGAAGTGGGAAGATAGTCTTCCTTATGCCGAAGTTCTCTTACAACAACAGCTTCCAAGCGAGTTCGGCAAGGCCCCATTCGAAATTCTCTATGGCGAGAAAGTGCCGTACTCCTCTCAATTGGTGCAGAGCGGTGAACGCCAACTTCTTGGCAATGACTTGATCACGAAGCGTAAGAAATGTGCAAGGTCATTCGTGAGAATCTCAAAGCCGCATAATCGCGCGGAAGAGCTATTATGATGATAAGCACCGTGATGTGGCTTTTGAAATCGGAGACCATGTCTACCTCCGCCTCTCCAATGAAAGGCACTCGCCGCCCGGTATCAAAGGGAAGCTTGCCCCTAGATACGTGGGTCCTTTCAAGATCATTGGGAAAAGAGGCGATCTCGCCTATCAACTTGAGCTTCCATCCAACTTTGCAAACGCACGATGTGTTTCACGTGTCACAGCTTCGCAAGTGCTTCAAGACTCTGAACGCACTATCAACTTCAAGAGATTGACCTTCAAGAAGATCTCTCTTATCATGAGCACCCCTGCTATTCTTGAAGAAACCGAGCGCAAGACTCGCAACAAGTCAATCAAATTCCTGAAAGTGAAGTGGTCACACCATTCAACCGAGAAGCTACACGGGCGCGAGGATCACCTCCGCTCGAGTATCCGGAGTTCTTTCAGTCCTAGATCTCGGACGAGATCCTCTTGTAGTGGTGGAGTGTTGTAACACCCGGAAGTAACTTTCCATATTTGTAACTCCAACTCTTGCCATTTTCGCATTGTTATATGATATTCCCTCCGTGGTTGGGTTTTTCTCCTTTTGCATTTTGTCCGTGTCATGCATTTTATATTATGTCATCATGTGCATCGCATTTGCATACGTGTTCGTCTCATGATTCCGAGCATTTTTTCCCGTTGTCCGTTTTGCAATCCGACACTCCTATCTCCTCCGGCGGTCCCTTTTACGTTTTTCCGTGTGCGGGTATTAAACCGTCTCGAAATGGACCGAGGTTTGTCTAGTGGCCTTGGTATAACACCCGGAGACCACCGGTCAAGTTTCGGGTCATTTGGAGCTCGTTTGGTACTCCAACGGTTAACCGCACCTTCGCAAAGGCCTCTTTTAAGTTGCAGCCCAACACCCCTTCAAAACAGCCCAATAACCCATCTAAGTCACCTCCATGCTCTCCGTCGTTCGATCACGATCGTGTGGGCGAAAACTACACCTCATTTGGACTCTCCTAGCTCCCTCTATGCCTATTTAAGCACCCTCCCAAAAATTTCCGGATCATCCTCTTCCCGAAACCCTAAAAAATTTCCTCTCCACTTGGACGCGCTCCGTCCGCCGCACGGACACGTCCGCCCGCCCTCGCCTAATCAGACGCCGCGCGTGGCTCCTCCGCCTCCACTGGCGCGCTGCTGACCCTGGGCCCATCCGGGGCCGCTTGGGCCGGTCGGCGCGCCGCTGCCCGCCCGGCCTCGCCCTTGCCCCGTCCTGAGCCCGAGGCCGCCGCCTCCCGGCCGCCCCGCCGGCGCCTCGCCCGCCACCGGCCGCCACCCAGCGTCCGCCCGGCCACCTCCGCCCGAGCTCGCCGCCCGCCTCGCCGCGCCGCCTCCGGCCTCCCGGCGAGCTGCGCCGCCATGGCCCTCCCGCCCGGCCTGGCCGGCGGCTCCGGCCGCCGCGCCCGGCCCGTCGCGCCCGGCTCGGCGCCGACCGGCGCGCCGCCCCGGAGCTCCCTCCTCTTCCCCGACGAACCCGGCGCCCGATCCGGTCGGTCGAGGCCCGATCCAACCTCGGACCCCGCGCCGGCGTTGACCTCTTCTCCCTCTTTTTTCCACTAAGTCATAAATCTTTTGTAATTTTGTGCAATATTCAACTTGCTATATCTTCGCATCCGTAGATCCATTTTTCGCGTATAATATGTCAAAATGTTCGTCTCGAAGAGTAGATCATTTCATTCCATTGCATAATTTTCATTTGAGCTCATCTTGATGCCCGAAATGCTGTTGGAAGAGTGCAAGGTGCTGATAGTTTCTGATTTTTATCAGGAGTTGCACTTTTGTTATTTTTGATATGTTTAATATGTGCACCCTATGAATTTGATTCCTACATGAGTTTTGTAAAATGCCATGTCATCTTTCCAGTGGTATATGCCATGTATTTTTGTGATCTATGTGGTGACTAGCACAAGCATGCAAAGTAGGTGTCCTAATGTTGCTGATTTCAGCCCTGTTTTAGCTGATTTTGATGCCATGTTTGCTTGATGATACCAAGAGATCTATGCATATTTTGAGATACTTCAGTAAGGGTGTTTTGTAAAGCATGACTTTCTCTATCCATCCATGCCTTTGTTTGCAATTATGGGATGCCATAGCTTGAGTCAATCGAGCTCTACTTTTGCTACCAAATGATTTCTGGCAGATTGTATACGTGTTATTCAATTTTGCCTAGCTTGTTGTGGTTGATCCATATATGCTATGTTAGTGTTCTTGCCATGGATGTCTTCTATGTCATGTCTTCTTGATGTATGCATGCTTAGTTTATCATTTGAGGCTCTGTAGTGAGTGCATTGAGCTTGTTAACATGCCATCTCGTTATCAGTTTTGACATGTCAAGTTGCTGAATCTGTTAACAAGACTTTCAATATTGACATGGGTGTTACTATATTTTCTAGTCCTTTTTGGCTTATGGTCAGTAAGGGACTTTTGAAATAGGCTTTGAGTAGATTCATGCCATGCCATGTTTTGCTATTTTAAGTTCCTGTAGCATGTAGTTTTGATGCTCTGAACATTGCAACCTGTTACTGTTTTTGCCATGTCCAGCCTGTTACTTTGAGCATTTTGCCATGCTTGTTTGAACATGATATGATGTGAACTAGCCGTAGCTCAGTGCTCATCTTTTGTCGAGCATCATGTGTAGATCACTGCCATGTGCTTTGTTGTTACGTTTGGGTGCAGTAGCTTAATTATTTGTTGCTTGCAAAGTGGCATCATGCTGTTAATGGCAGATTTGCGCCAATCTTGTTTTGCTTGCCATTTGCAAACCGTGCATCCGTTTCCGGTGATCTTTATATCGATTTCAACCGAAATCATCTCATCTTTCCAGTGGCATGCTTGGTTTGCCAAGTTGATGCCTGGTTCATCATTTTCCTTCCGGAGTGCACATAAGCATTGCATATCTCATCATGCACATCATGTCATGTTTTGCATCATGTTGATTGTGCATTGCACCGTGATTTATTGTGGTTCCTTTGTTTGTGTTGTTGCTTTGGGTAGAGTCGGAGGCGAGTACGTGAACGAGGAGCCTGTTGAGAACGTTTCGAGGATCAAGCTTTCGACAACTCGAGAACATTGCGAGCAAGATGACCATACCCTCGAAATCACTTCTATTTTTGCTATGCTAGTTGCTCGCTCTTTTGCTATGCCTATGCTGCGATGCCTACCACTTGCTATATCATGCCACCCATATTGCCATGTCAGCCCTAACCATCCTTTCCTAGCAAACCGTTGATTGGCTATGTTACCGCTTGCTCAGCCCCTCTTATAGCGTTGTTAGTTGCAGGTGAAGAAGAATTTTGTTCCCTGTTGGAACATGGAGATGTTGTTCCTTATTGGAACATGTTTACTTGTTGGGGATATCACAATACCTATCTGCTATAATTAATACATCTATATACTTGGTAAAGGGTGGAAGGCTCGGCCTTATGCCTGGTGTTTTGTTCCACTCTTGCCACCCTAGTTTCCGTCATACCGGTGTTATGTTCCTTGATTTTGCGTTCCTTACACGGTTGGGTGATTTATGGGACCCCCTTGACGTTTCGCTTTGAATAAGACTTTTCCAGCAAGGCCCAACATTGGTTTTACCATTTGTCACCTAAGCCTTTTTCCCTTGGGTTCTGCAGACTCAAGGGTCATCTTTATTTTAACCCCCGGGCCAGTGCTCCTTCGAGTGTTGGTCCAAACTGTCAGCCGCCGGTGGCCACCAGGGGCAACTCTGGGTTGGCCTACCGGAAGCTTGGACGATCCGGTGTGCCCTGAGACCGAGATATGTGCAGCTCCTATCAGGATTTGTCGGCACATCCGGGCGGCTTTGCTGGACTTGTTTTATTCTTTGTCGAGATGTCTTGTAGTCCGGATTCGAGATTGATCGGGTCTTCCGGTAGAAGGAATATCCTTCGTTGACCGTGAGAGCTTATAATGGGCTAAGTTGGGACACCCTGCAGGTAATATCTTTCAAAGCCGTGCCGCGGTTATGAGGCAGATGGGAATTTGTTAATGTCGGTTGTAGAAAACCTAAAGTGGACCTCAATAAAATACACATCAATCGGCGTGTGTAACCGTGATGGTCTCTTCTCGGAGTCCGGGAAGTGAACACGGTGTTGGAGTTATGTCTGACGTAAGTAGTTCAGGATCACTTCTTGATCATTATTAGTTTCACGACCGTGCTTTGCTTCTCTTCTCGCTCTCTTTTGTGAAGTAGCCACCATATATGCTAGTCGCTTGCTGCAGCTCCACTTTACCTCCTAGTCCTTCCTTTAAGCTTAAATAGTCTTGATCTCGCGGGTGTGAGATTGCTGAGTCCCCGTGACTCACAGATACTTCCAACACAGTTGCAGGTTCCGATGAGGCCAGTGCAGGTGATTCCACCGAGCTCAAGTGGGAGTTCGACGAGGAACGTGGTCGTTACTATGTGTCGTTTCCAGATGATCAGTAGTGGTGCCCAGTTGGGACGATTCGGGGATCTGTGTTAGCATTTGGGGTATCTTCTTATTTTGGTTCCGTAGTCGGACCTTGAGTGTACTTTGAATGATGTATGTTGAATTATGTACTGTGTGAAGTGGCGATTGTAAGCCAACTATGTATCTGTCCCTTAATTATTACATGGGTTGTGTGAAGATTACCTCACTTGCGACATTGCTTTCAATGCGGTTATGCCTCTAAGTCGTGCCTCGACACGTGGGAGATATAGCCGCATCGGGGGCGTTTCAGCATGCTTGTTATTTATTTACTTTATAAGCCCTTTATGTGGTGTTGCTCAGACGCCCGACTGTGGCATGCTTGTTATCTATTTACTTTATAAGCCCTTTATGTGGTGTCGCTCAGACGCCCGACTGTGGCATGCTTGTTATATATTTGCTATATAAGCCCTTTATGTGGTGTCGCTCAGACGCCCGACCGAGGCATGCTTGTTGTTTACTAACCTTTTGAGGCGTCGCTTCAGACACCTGATCGGTGCATTTCATTAATACTCTGTTATTGCAAATTAATGTTTATAAATAACCTGCTTGCATGCATTAGAGATTTTATTTTGTGACTGACGCTGTGATCATAAAACATTTCAGAACATGATTATCGTTTGTTATATTATACCCGTGTTCATAATGGTTGCGAGTACATTCAAAGTACTCACTGGCTTGTCCCTGGCTATTGTCTTGGCCAGATTGCTTGCATGGAGAGGAGCAATGCAATGACAGCCCCGAAACCTACGCAATGATGATAGCAGCCTCGCGAAGATAGGAGTTACCCTGGTCAGCTGTTCCTGTGGGACATGGAGTCCCACAGACGCTGATGATCCACAAACTGCTTCCGCCATCAACCACTAGAAACCATTTGTTGTACTCATAGGTCAGAATGGTCTTGTACTACATACTTTGCTATTTGCTTGGAATTTCTGTATCAAGTTGGTGCCTCATCAGCTAACAGTAATCCTGGGGCTGGTGAGCACAAGGGCCATTTTTTTGGGAAATCAATACCCGGAAAACCGGTCGTGAGACATAAGCACCGCACCTTTGAATTTCTTCAGGGCATCAGTCAATTTTTCATGAGACGCGTTATTCTGCTTGCACCTGTAGGGCCATACTTCTGGCAGTGAACATGTTACATGTGCTAAATTACATACCAGTGCACATATAGTTAATATGTTTTAGTTTTGTTCTGATGCCACCTGTTGGTTCCATCAGACTGCTTAATGTTCTCTATGCTTAATTACACATCAGTAAACTAGCATGTGGTTCCGCTGCTTTTTGTTTGTTTTACCCTACATTTTCTGATGCTAGCTATTACATCACTGCTCCGAGCCTCTGTTCATTACTTGTTTGTGTGTTCTTGATCTTCCCAAGTTGCATGACTAATTTGATGCTTCTATTAATTATGGAGATGCCAACCCCATCAAGCAAAATATTTGTTCTTTTGGGGCTGGCACCTCGAACAAGCATAAAAATAGAGGGAAGCAGATATATTGTCGTGTATGCACACACCCTTCTTTCATTAGTTTAGATGAACCATTGATGATCAATTCGGACCAGTGCATGCGAGTAAAATTAATTTTACCTAAATAAATGGTGGAAAATAAACTACAAAAACTAGATTTGCAACCACGGGATGCTGACGATATCTTCAAAGAGCATTGCAACAGCAGCTAGGCTTCACAGCAACATATGGCAAGCCAGTGTGTTTTAGTACATGTGAAATGTAATGCGAGTGGGCTGCTTTCTTGGCTTGTGCCCTCAACGTGTAATCCTACCGAATTACAAATAGTTCAGTTGTCTGCTTTGTTGTATTGCTTGATTCGAATACTTGTTTGTTGTTACGCTATACCTGAGTTGGCCAATATGTCAGCAGTGCCTACTGTACTATTGTAAAGAAATGCATGCCTATTTCATTTGAGTCCTTAACTTTTCCTCTCAACTTCATCACAAGACTGTCTTCGTAGATTATATGAGGCTACACTGTTAAGTGCTTTCTCAGATTATTTCAACTGCTTAGATGCCTTGGCAACTTAAATATAGCGGTTGTACACTCCCTTTCAACTCGGGATGTCAACTGGATCCCGTTTAATCCCGATTAAAGTCCACTAGTGGTATGATAGTTCAAAAGAGTTTTTGTTTTTTGAGGAAAATGAACTAGGGAGGTAGCAAAAACTAACTAGATGGGACTGGCGGATGTCGTTTATTTGCCACTTACATCCCTAGTTTCATCTTACCATTTTAATTTCTTTTCGGCTGATGCTGCTTCGAACCATTTAAATATAGTTTGCCATGCTCGGCAATAATTCGTCGTCGTTTACCATGTAAGCTTACTGCCTGGATCATACGATAACTATCTCTTACTTATGTCCAGCGGAAACCTTTCAGGATGCCGTTCACACTAGGACACAATGTACAACCCCAGAATCTATTTGTGGAAGCAATGCGCCATCCATATTACCAGATGGTAGCAGTTCAGAGGCAAAACCACCGGAGATCAGTTTGAGCACAGATATTATAGTGCTTGAGGCTCTACTAGAGGCAGAAAGACATGGTGTGGCTGCCATGAATGAGGTAATCTTTATCTTGAGGCAGGAAATTACGGAATTAGCGGCACGCATTACACAAGCAACCCAAGTATTGGAGGAAGTAAGAATGTTGCATTTGAAGACGGAGGAGGTCCTGCTGTTTCTGCTATCTGAAGCCGAAGGTAATCCCGGTTCTTCTTTAGATACCAGTTGAAATTGTCATTAGATTATTGTACTTGCATGTTGTGTCCTGTCTCTGAATGGATTATGTTGCAAGACCCCCTATGTTGTCCATGTGTTGTAATGATCCGAATTTTTTAGGCGAGGTAATCCTCAGTACTTGTATGATTGACATAAGGTGAACAGTTTTTCGTGTGAGCATATTGTATTGGATGAAATAACTGTTTGAATCAGAGTATATCCAACCTACTGAATTCGAAGATCACGACATTTCTAAATCATAATCATATATAAAGGTGGAATAAATCTTTGTTGTGGTTTGGAAGAAATAAATAACAAAACATATAATTATCTGTGGATATTCGTAATCGAATAAAATTGGATTTGAATTTAGTTTGCCAAGTCCCAGGGCAAACGTGAATGCTAATTCTCCCAAGTATTGAACGAAGCGGCTAAACACCCACTATAATTTGTGGGCTGCCCGAAGCAAGTGTTTGCGAGATGGAAATTACTGTCTACCCCTGACACTTGACATCCTTATTGACCGGATTTACACTGCTGTCGATAGGGGTAGACTAGTAACTTCCATCAGACGTGACACAACCGCCCTACCTGTCAACCCCGTTCATACACCGTGGACGCCAACCGTGTGCGGCAAAACACCCTCTCCTCGCCCGAAATAGTTACCGACAAATATTTGGGAGATGCGAGATTACCGTCCTATCCCCAACCGACGCGATGTATGAAATTTTAAATGGGGGATAATTTCGTAACTTTCCCTCATTTCAGAGAATCGCGTCCCAAAGTTTCAGATCCCCCCTCCCCTCCATTTCCCCATTCATACACCGTCGGTGGCACGACAACCTCCGCACTGCGGCCTGCCTCCTCCGTCCGCCACCCCATCCTCCACCTTGCCGGAGCCGCTACCCCTACCCCGTCGTCCACTGCAAGAGATGGATGTCTCTCATCCTTTCATTGCCTCCTCTCTCTTCATCGGCACCGTCGTCCACCTTGTCGTTGCCGCTCCTACGACCGCCTCGTCCACGGCAACAGGATATATCCCCCGACCCGGCCGTCTGCCGTCTAATGACTTCTTCCCCGCCGCCGACAGCCATCGCACCCGCAGCACCCTCAATGTATTAGCATAGTCCTACATGGCATCGCAAGAGAGGTGGTACTCTTCCATATGTGCTTAAGTTATTGATCTCACCCTCAAAATAGATCGTAATTTTTTTACTGTACTTTTCTTGTCTGTACCAAATCGTAGTGGCTAGTTGAAAGCAAACATTGGTTGTGAAGTAGCTTTGTCTAGTTTGCACCTTCAGATCCGCCATGGCACGGGCACTATACTCGTAAAGCTTATGGTTTCCCCCCTTTATATTCACTACCATCATCATAGGTGCTTCGTGTCGTGCTAGCACTGCTCCTCAAGACCTCAACCCAAAGGTTACGTGTTGAAATACGAATCTGATATGATGCTCATATCACTAAAGTAGAGAACGTTTAATTGGTCACCTAATGTTCCTATATTCGTTTCAAAAAGCATGTGTGCCACCCACTGGTCCAGCTAGTTCCACTTTCCTGATTTTTCTCTTGATGCTTAGGGTTTTACCCTTTTATCTACTCTACTATGATCTGCATAGGTGCTTTCTGTCATACTAGCATTACTCCACCCTTCAAGCTAAACAACACAACACTCAGAATTCGAAAGCTTAGTTGTTCAAATATGATTGTGATATGATACTAATATTAGCTAACCGACACATTTAATTGGTTAGCTAAAGGTCCCACTTGAGTTTCCAAATGCATGTCGCGACATATAGAGAGACAGCATAATTGCATTTCTTTGTCACTTGTTGACCGTACTTTCTTGTCCATACCAAATCTTAGTTGTTATTTCAAAGCAAACATCGGTTGCTAACTACCTTTTTGCTGGTTGCAGCTTCAGATCTGCCATCTAACTGCCACGGTCAACACTGTACTCATCATGCTTATGTTTTCCCCATTTTATGATGACCACAATCAGCTACGTGGTTCGTGTCGTAATACCACTGCTCCACCATCGAGCTAAACAAGCTTAGTTGTACAAATTCATATCTGATATTATTGCTGATATCAGTAAAACTGAGAGATGTTTAATTGGTAAGCTAAATGTTCCTACTTTAGTTTCGAAATGCATGTGAGCCACATATGGAGAGACCGGAAAGAATAGTATTTATCTGTGCGCTCTGGTTCATCATGGGTGGCCAACCGACATTGTATTGAAAGACTTGTAATATCTTCAATCTGCTTGCTCTTCTGCTCTTCTTTAAGATGATACTCTTCTCTTGCGATCGACTGGTCAGGTCGAGTTGTTCTCCCTTAGTATATTTTGAATCTGTTAGGTCAGGTTGACTTGTTCTTCTTTACTATATGTTGAAGCTATCATCTGCGAAGTCTCATCACTTCCGGAGCTCTCATATTTTGAGTAGTAGGCCACATTATATTAATGCACACAAAAAATTACAGCATGCATGGCATCTTTTAAAAGAATTGCAGAGATAGCACAAAGGGTTTACAGGGAGGCAGTATTGGATTGGAATCACTTCTGCATTACAAAGAAAATCTCACTTGTTTTTATGTTTTCATTCATTTCAGATATTGAACATTATCAAAATGAATATGAGAATGGGCGCACGAGAGGAATATTGCGGAACGATCCACTGGCTAACAAACTTGGCATGGTGGAGGATGGCCTATCTTATTCACCCATCAAGGTGCTTGCTCTAACTTTGCAAAGTTGTATTGGTCGCACATATTTTGCATCTGACCTCTTGCATTACTTCTACTTTGTTACACCATCTGCTTAGTTTAAGCATCATATATGATTATATGCCATACCTATCCATTTTCTGTACCTATTCCATGTGTCGTCACACTATGTTTTTCCAGTCAAATGTTGTTCTTTTGTAATAGTTGTCCAAAAGGAAGAGGGTGAGTGCAGATCCTCAAGGAGTACAAACTAGGTATTTGGAAAAGGTAGTGATACCTGTTAAATAAGATAGATCAGCAGCCACAGAAAACACAGGCCCAACTATACCACACTTTACACCTTCTCCAGTGGCCAAACCCCTATTAGAACTGCTGGGAGCCCAGCGTCAGGTATTGTCTATGATATCAATTCAAAATTTGAACTCCTAAATTTCTGCTTGTGCCTTACCTTCTCTCTTGTATGAAAACTAATTTCAGATGAATCTCCTTGCTCAAAGGATCATACGATCTCAAAACAATAATGGGCTCTGCATTGCTCTTGTCAAGACTCTCTCTCCTTTTGCCTTGTAACGCTGTACTTAATTAATTGCTATTTGATTATGTATCATCACCTTTTGAGCTTCATTATCCTTTGTTTCTTCCAATATTATTTGATCTATATTTACTCTTTGCAAAATGTAGAATAATGGCAACGCTTATAAAGAATTTTCTTTGGGGAATTTATTGAATTATCCTTCCATCAACATGGAGAAGGGCTTTGTCCAGCCCGTGTTAACATGTAATGTAAGTTCATCCTTCTCAAGCCTTCAAACTTTGTTCTAGTTTAGATTTGGATAGGAATCATTTCCTCCACTGCTGTTTGCTTTGCTGTTTACATCTGATTGGATGTTTGCAACAACTACCAGTTTCAAATTGTAGTTGTAAAAACATGTTCCTTATGCAGAACAGATCCATTTATTTGCTTATATAATTGTGAAACCTGTTACGTGTCTCCTTGTTTCTCTTTCAGAGTCGTATCTCTTACTCCAGGCAGAACTTTAGGGAAGATAGTGAGTCAAACCATCTTGAGGACAGCGAGATGACCCCAAGGTCCTGTCTTGATGAAGAAAGTGAGTTAAAGCTACTCACCAGCAGGTGTGAGACAACCTCTGTGCATTCGCTGCCTCAATCAGTTCGACTTCTTTAGTCTCAACTTAAAGTGGAAAGGCTTGCTTCAGCTCAGCTCCGACTTGAAGTCAAAGATGCAATGAAGATGTCAGAGGACTGCCGTGCACAAAATCATGCCTTAAATCTAGTGTTGATGCATCTATCGTTGACAAAACTGAGGTCTACTCAGCTTCTTCAGCTGCTTGCGGGGCCCGAGCTTGCCAGGCCTAGTGCCTTCTGAAGTGCTCTCAGTTTTGTATATTCTTTTGTCGGCGCGTTTATTTGCACTGGTGGCGAACTTTGATGCCCAGTGGATGTAATATGTGATAGCCGTGATAGCCTAGCGTAAGTTGCTTGCTTATTAATTTCCTTGGTTTCTTGTTTATTTGTTTGCTTGTAGTCATTGCAGTTCTTTTTCCGCGGTTTGCTAGTGGCTGCAATAACCTATTTTTTAAAACTAGGCTACAATAACCATGGGCTAATATTTACTGTAGTGACACTGGGCCTCCTACGGGCCATAGAAACAGTGGGCCTTCTATGGGCCGTAGAAACAATGGGCCTTCTACGGGCCATAGAAACAATGGGCCTTCTACGGGCCGTATCATCAATGGGCCTTATACGGGCAGTATGATAACATGGGCCAATAACAGGCCGCATTATGGCCGTAAACGGGCTAGAGTTGGAATTGTTCGTTCATGGGCCGACCATAACGGGCCATCCTGTCGGTGTACTAGAGTAGGGGTACCCCTAGCACCCCAAACTCGTGCCCGGACAGTTGCAGCACCCCAGCGGCAGGGCTGGCTTGGTGACCGCCAAGATCCTCAGCAGCTCCTTTGGAGCCATTCGAGAACAAAGCAATCAAGACCCCGGCAAGAGGAGCTTGCCGGGAAGGCCACTCAAGGCACGAAAGAAATAAGGCCCCGGCAAGAGGAGCTTGCCGGGAAGGCTTGGTGAGCGACAAGCTCCCGAGCGCGACAAGAACCTTGCCGCGGCAAGGTGCTCGCCGCGGCAAGGTGCTCGCCGCGGCAGGCAACCTCTTCATCTCCGCTCCAGCTCATCCGCCAACGTGTCGCCACGGGGCTTTCCCAAGCACGCGTGTCAACGGGCTGTGCAGCCAGCGGGGAGTAGCGATAAGCGGCGCTGACAAGCTACCATCGTGGCAAACGGAGGCGCACTTGACGATCCCTGTTACACTGTTCAGGCGACTGAGACGGGCATTTATGATTCTTGTCCCTTGCCGTCAGAGTTAGGTATAGATCACTGTACACTGTACAAAGCGGTGTACCAACCTCTGTTTTTACTATCTTACCCTTTTCTACTTGCCACCTGTGGTGACCCCTTGTGCCTATAAAAGGAGGCCCAAGTGCAACGTAGAAAGGGTTGGGTTCAGCTCCGGCTTAGTTCATTCTACTCATACGAGACCACACTCAGGCTAGGTTTTGTAGCTCCCATTGCTCCCTAGCAAGGACACAAGATAATCCACAAAGCAGCAGTAGGAGTATTATCTCTCCGGAGAGCTCCGAAGCTGGGTAAATCTGCTCGTGTGCATCTCTTCGATCCGCTCTTTGTGCAATCTCCGCCCCCCTCCGAACCACAAGGGACCAGGTCCTATAGGTGTTCGCGGGACACGATCAGCTTCCCCGACATCTCTGGCGCGCCAGGTAGGGGGCGTCGAGGCTCTGTGAACCCGATCCAGCGTACACACGAGCAGTTTCTTCATCAACATCTTCGTCAACATGGCGCCGAAGAAGAAGTCTTCGGCAGTAGCAGAGCCGTCCGCGTCGAACCCACCACCACCGGAGCTGTGAGGTGGTGGGGGAAACGCTGGCGGAGGAACGGGCGTCGTCGAGAGAGCCCACAATGCCGCCAGGTCCAAGGACAAGGCAGCGCAGGCGTCGGCGTCCGAATCCGCACCGCGTCCTTCTCAGGAGGCGCGGGACCGACAGCGTCATGATGCTCGCGGCACCATACGCTCGTTGGATCAAGGTCAAGCTGGGGGATCCAGAGGCCCTCGAGACCGCATGCACACCAGATGCGATGCAGTGGAGTACGGTCGCCATGGATGCTGCTCCTCCCAACTTGGTTAGGAGTCCGAGCACATCCCGTTCCTCGCTACGAACGCCATTGCCACCCACCACACCAGCAGAAGCCTTGGCGAGAGCCCAGCTACTTCTAGACTACCCTCCAACAGCCGACAAGATCGACGAATGGAGGGCCACAATCCAGAGCCTCATCGGCTTTGCCAACGGCGACGTCTCGCGGCAACCAAGCGCCTTGCAGCCACGGCAAGGCGACAAGGCATGAGCCGATGGCGACGAGACTTGCGGGCGTGCAGCCACCGTACACTCCCCTTCCCGAAGGCCAAGATCGCCGACTCGCCGGATCCACCTCGACAGCGACTCCACAGCGTCGTCGGATCTGCGAGCTCGTCGCGACCAGCGCCAAGTTCTTCGAGAACGGCAAGAAGAAGACGCTCGAACCCGTATCGAGCGCCGAAGAGAAGCGCGTCGCCAATCCGACCAGTGTGCCGGGCCCACTGTCGATATGCATGCGCCAGGGGAACCAGGCGACTTGCCGTACGCGGTAGGTTGCCCTGCATTCACCCGTGAGCTGCGGCAAGTCCAGTGGCCCGACAAGAAAAACTTCAAGCCAGATGTGCCGGAGAAGTATGATGGCAGGACACACCCATCGGAGTTCCTCGGCATCTACACCATCGCGGTGCAGGCTGCGGGGGGACGAGACGACAAGATCCTCGCCAACTATTTCCCTCTGGTACTCAAGCCAAACGTCAGGTCTTGGCTCATGCACTTGCCGGACAGCTCTATTTCTTCTTGGGCGGATTTGTGCCACCAGTTTGTCGGCGCCTTCACAGGCGGCCACAAGCCTCATGGCCAAGAGAGTGACCTTCACCTACTCGCCCAGAAGGAAGGAGAGTCCCTGCGCAAATTCATCCAGAGATTCAGCCGTGTGCATTACAACATCCCAAATGTCCACCCTGCCGCGGTGATCAGTGCATTTCATCAGAATGTGCGAAACCGCAGGATGAGGGAGGAGATGGCGATGTGCAAAGTGAAAGACGTCAGCGAGCTCTACGCCCTGGCCGACAAGTGTGCACGCACTGAAGAAGGAAGAAGACTCCCAGGAGAGAATGTGGGAGTAGAGTCTGACAGTGAGGAGACCGCCCCGGCAAGGAAGAGCCGGCGGCGAAACAACAGAAAGGAGAAAAACCAAGAAGTACTAGTTGTCGAGCAGTCCGGCAAGGATGGTGCCGCCAACAAAGCCAAGGTTGGTAGGTCCGGCAAGGAGGTTGCCGCTAACAACGACCGCCAAGCTGTGGCGGCCGCCGATAAGCCTGACAGCTCCAACAAGCAGTACTGTAAAATCCACCGCACCAAGGGCCACGATCTCCAGAGCTGCAAGAAAGTCGAGCAGCTTGTTGAGCTGCAGAGGGCTGAATACGAGCGGCGAGACAAGGAGAAGGCCCAGGAAGATGCAGGTGCAGCTAGTAAGAAGAGACCCGGTCGGGGAGGACGCCGCGGCAAGGCCAAGCAGCGGCAAGGAGACAGACCTCCCCGCGGCCGCGACAAGGATGAAGACGATGAAGATATGGAAGATGATGAAGCTGATGAGCAGGAGTTTCAGAAGGCAACGGAGGTCCTTTGCGTCGACGGTGGTGCTTCTCTGCATACCTCGCACCTCCAACTCAAACAATGGATGCGCGAGGTCAATGCAGCAGAACCATCCATAGAGTCGTGCAAACCTCTGAAGTGGTCCAGCACGCCCATCATCTTTGACATTGAGGATCATCCTGATCGCATCACTGCGGTCGGGTGCTTGCCGATGTTGGTATCACCAACTATCCGCAACCTCAAGGTCACAAAGATGTTGGTTGACGGCGGGGCCGACCTGAACCTGATCTCCTCTGCAGTACTACAGAAGCTTCAAATCCCTGACAGCGAGCTCGAAGAGACTGGCACGTTCCAAGGAATCAACCCAGGAAGGAGCAAGCCGAAAGGGAAGATCACATTGCCGGTAACATTTGGTAGTGAGCTAAACTTCAGAATTGAGAGGGTCACGTTTGACGTTGCCGATTTCCCATTGCCCTACAATGGCATACTTGGCCGTCCAGCACTCGCCAAGTTCATGGCCGCCTCTCATTATGCTTACAACTTACTCAAGATGCCCGGCCTGATAAGCGTCATTTCTATCCATGGCGACAAGAAAGATGCGCTTATCTGCGCCGACAGGATTTACCGGGATGCAGCAGCCGTGACAGATAGCAAACCACTTGCCGCTGAAGCTCCCGGGGGGAAGAAGAAGACCAACAAGTCCGGCAAGACCTCTGATGCCCACTCCGGCAAGCGCACCTCTTCGGAGTGCTGCGCTACCGTCGAGGACGCACCATCGAGCTCCAACGGCAAGTGCAAGAAGATGATGGCAGCTCCGCCAAGACCAAGAAGGTGCCCGCCAGGAGGACGGCACGGTGGTACTTTCACCATCATTGCCACGCTTGACCCTAAATAGGAAGGCGAGCTCGTTGCTTTCTCGAGGCGAATGTCGATGTGTTTGCATGGCAACCATCGACATCCCCGTGTTCCTGTGAAAGTAATTGAGCACCACCTAGTTGTCTCGTCCTCACGCGGCCCGTCAAGCAAAAAGTTAGGAAACAGCAAAGTGGGCGCCAAGAGTTCATAGCGGAAGAAATCAAGAAGTTGGAAGCAGTAGGCCTTGTCAGAGGAGTACTCCATCCCACGTGGTTGGCCAATCCGGTAGTTGTACGCAAGGCCAATGGGAAATGGAGACTTTGTATTGACTTCACAGATGTTAATAAAGCTTGTCCCAAAGACCCATTTCCCTTGCCACGTATAGACCAGATTGTTGACTCCACAGCTGGATGTGATTTGCTTTCATTTCTTGATGCATATTCAGGATATCATCAGATCTTCATGGTAGAAGAGGATGAAGAGAAAACCGCATTCATTACACCATGTGGCACATACTGCTTCATACGGATGCCTTTCGGTTTGAAGAATGCTGGTTCAACCTTTGCAAGAGTAGTCCATGATGCCTTTGAGCCACAGATACACAGAAATGTAGAAGCCTACATGGATGACATAGTGGTCAAGAGCAAGGACAAAGCGACTCTAGTTCAAGATTTGGATGAGACATTTGTAAATCTGCGCAAGATCAACCTCAAGCTCAACCCCGAGAAGTGCGTGTTTGGAGTCCCTTCCGGCAAGCTTCTCGGGTTCTTTGTGTCTCAGCGAGGAATTGAAGCCAATCCCGACACGATCAAGGCCATCGAGCAGATTAAAGCACCAATGCGCGTCAAGGATGTAAGAAGGCTTGCCGGTTGCGTGGCCGCTCTCAGCAGGTTTAACTCTAAGTCTGCTGAGCGCGCCCTGCCATTTTTCCAGATTTTGAAAAAGGCAGGTCCAATGAAATGGACTCCCGAGGCGGAGGCTGCGCTGCAAGACTTGAAGAGATACCTGTCCTCCACTCCAATACTTGTCGCACCTAGGCCACAAGAGAAGTTGCTGCTGTATATAGCGGCAACCAATCAAGTGGTTAGTGCTGCGTTAGTAGCGGAGAGGGAGGCAGATGATGAGCCGGCAACCGAGGCAGGTGCATCCAGCGACAAGCAGGGGGCTTCGCCGTCAAGATCTGGTCCCGACAAGGACAGATCTCTGCAAAATTGCAACAAGATATAGAAAAGGATGGTGCAGCGCCCAGTCTACTTTGTCAGTTCCCTTCCGCAGGGGGCTAGGTCAAGGTACTCTGGTGTGCAGAAGTTGCTTTTCGGCCTCCTCATGGCGTCGAGAAAGCTACGCCATTACTTCCAAGCACATGAGATAACAGTTGTCACTCGCTTTCCGCTGAAGAGGATATTACAAAATCCAGAAGCAACAGGCGAGTGGGCACTGGAACTGTCAAGCTTTGGTCTCAAGTTTGAAAGCACTTCAACTATCCAAAGCAGAGCATTGGCAGAATTTATAGCTGAGTGGACGCCAACGCAAGATGAACTGTCAAGGAGGCAAATAAAGAGTGGCTGATGTACTTTGATGGTGTTTTTTCGCTACAAGGCGCCGGTGCCGGCGTGCTGCTTATCGCACCCACCGGAGAGCACCTCAAGTACATAGTCCAGATGCACTTTCCCAAGGAACAAGCAACAAATAATACTGCAGAGTATGAAGGTTTGCTTGCCGGTCTCAGGATTGCGGTAGACCTTGGGATCAAGAAGCTCATTGTCAGGGGGGACTCGCAACTTGTCGTCCGCCAAGTAAATAAAGATTATCAGAGTCCGTTGATGGAAGCCTACGTCGATGAAGTGAGAAAGCTAGAAGAGCACTTTGAAGGCCTGCAAATGGAACACGTTCGAAGAGCTCAGAATGATATAGCTGATGGCCTCTCCAAATGTGCCGCACTTAAGTTACCTGTGGAACCAGGAATTTTTGTGCTCAAGCTGACTCAACCAACCGTAACACCATCAACAGGACAGAGCAAGAAGAGAAAATTGGTTTCCGGCGACTACTTTCCGGCAGAGCTCCCTGGAGCCGCCACCAAGAAGGTCCCTAAAATCAATACAAATATCACTGAGGAGCAGTCTGCTCCGACAAACCCTGTGGTTTGTTTCGTTGAAGCAGACGCCCCGACAAGCTTTGCCCCGCAGCTTGCCGGGATCATCAAGCTCCGCAGAACCACGGGTTCTTGCCGTGGAAGCTAATGTTCCCGCAGTGGTAGATGAGCCTTTAGTCCTTGTTGTCGAGCCACGTGCTCCAAAGATGGGCGCAGCAAATCGCCCAATTCCTTCAGACAGGAGAACTTCCCGAAGAGCAAGAAGAAGCGAAAAAAGTAGCCCGGCAGTCAAGTATGTACCAGTTTGTTGACAACATCCTGTACATAAGAAGACTCAACGGAGTGAAATTGAAGTGTATTTGCCGGGAAGATGGACTGAAGCTGTTGGCAGAGATACATGGAGGCATATGTGGTCACCACATTGGCGAAGAGCACTTGCCGCAAAGCTTTCGGCAAGGTTTCTTCCGCCGAAGCCCTCCAGGATGCAACTGCACAAGTAACCAAGTGTGAAGCGTGCCAGTTCCATTCCAAACAGATACACCAACCAGCTCAAGCTCTCCAGACGATCCCTTTATCCTGGCCCTTTTGGTGCGGGGCTCGATATCCTCGGCCCTTCCCCGAAGCTGTCGGGGCTTTGAGTACTTGTACGCGTGAATCGACAAGTTCACAAAGTGGCCGGAAGTGGAACCAGTGAGGAAGGTGACAGACGGTCAAGCAGATCAAGTTCTTCAGTCAATTGTTTGCCGCTTTGGGATTCCTAACAGAATCATCACCGATAATGGCACATAGTTCACGAGCCGCACCTTCATGCAGTACGCCCAAGATCTTGGCGCCAAGATCTGCTTTGCTTCTGTTGCTCATCCGAGAAGCAACGGTCAAGCAGAGAGAGCAAACGCTGAAGTGCTGCGGGGACTCAAGACCAGAACTTTCGACAGGCTGCACAAGTGCGGAAGAAACTGGATCGAGGAGCTGCCGGTGGTTCTTTGGTCGATAAGGACGGCGCCAAATCGAGCCACTGGCCAGACACCTTTCGCTCTAGTCTACGGAGCAGAGGCAGTTCTCCCCACGGAACTCGTATACGCGTCACCTCGAGTGCTCGCTTATGATGAGCTTGAGCAAGAGCAGCTGCGACAAGATGACGCGCTGCTCCTCGAGGAGGATCGTCTTCAGCTGTCAGACGAGCTGCTCGTTACCAGCAAGCTTTGCGCCGCTACCGTAGCCGCAGTTAATGCCGAAGCTTCGAGGAAGGCGACCTTGTTCTTCGGCGCGCTCAATCCGCCAAGAATTCCAACAAGTTGACGCCTTGAAGTGGGAAGGCCCTTATCGGGTGAAACGAGTCACTAGGCCCGGCGCTGTCCGCCTTGAGACCGAAGATGGCGCTCCGGTGAGCAATTCCTGGAATATAGAGCATCTTCGCAAGTTTTACCCATAAGGCGCGGTTGCCGGAACCCGCTCCGGCAACCACCCTTTTGTACAAGTCTTGCCGCTGTTGCATGTAATCCTTTGTACAAAGCCGGGCGCAGACCCCGTGCATCAGTAAAGCCTATGTGTTGTGCAACTTGTCAGTACATGCTTTCATAATCTTATATGCATGTGTTATCTAACATTTTGTGCAGCATCCACACCGTAGTTTATAACGAGCCACTAGGCTCCATAACTTTATTTTCTCTTCTTTCTTCTCAAACAAGAAGAAGGTTCATCCGCCCACAAGTTAACCGGGGGGGGGGGGGGAGGGAAGGAGAAGATAATGGTGTGGGCCGCCAAGCGTCGCTCGAGGAACCATCGCCTTGCCGGGAAATGGACTACAGAGAAGCTAAGTTTCTAAGTTTAAGCAACCAGTTTTTAAATTTTTAAGTTATCTTCCTCGGACGATAGTACTTTGTATGGAAAACCTGTGCACGGAGGAACCGACTCGCGACTAGCTTGCGCCCTTACTTTGTTTCGAGTCCACTCAACAACTTAAGTTTGCTGCAACTAGTTGCGACAAGGTTGCTTGTCGGAGGCGGCATCGCCAACAGGCTGCTGAAGTTCCGACTCAGCGCTTTCATGACAAAGGTGTTTATACCGACAAGTCCCCTAAAAGCGTGGGGCATAAACGCATAAGGAAAAAAAATCAAGTAAAGGAAATAACATTGCATTCGATTGCCTAAGATAGTGTATATTACATAATAACTTGTCGCAGATCTAATAAATTTTTCGCCTAAACATGATCTACAGCGACAAGAGAAAGATAAGCTTGGCGGCCTAGTCCACGCGGTCGCCATCAAGCCTCTTGACTCCACTCACCCTGTCCACAATGGGTGCGACAAGGGCCTTGAGCGCTTCAACGTCAGCAGATGGAGGCAGGGACTTGAGGACTTTGGTGAAATCGACGCCTGGGTTGCGGAAGGCCACTTTCATCAGCACCTTCTGGAGAGCCCCGGCGCAAACTTGGCGCGACTCCTCCGCCAGTTGCTTTGGGATTTCCTCCCGGAGCCGCTGGAGACCCGTCAGCACACCCTTGAAGAACAGGCTGAGCTTGACGCTGGGTTGGAGGTTCTCGTCGGTGGAGTACCCAAGATCCACCATTCCCAGCTCCATCAGCTCGTTATGGATGCCGGCGGCGGTGTCCACAAGACCTTCCGTCCAATGCATTATGCTATCTCTGAGATTATTCTGGGCAGTCACAGCATTCGACAACAGTTCTTCATTGGCCATGATCTTCTCCAGCAGGCCCGCTTCCCGCTCCTTGGCGCCTTCCAACGTCTCCGTCAAGGTGGTCAGTTTCAGCTCCAGATCCGCCTTGGAGTCCTTGGCGGCATCGATCTCCTTGATCTTTTCAGCGAGCGACCTTGCAGCTTCGCCGAGGTGTAGGCATCCTTCTCGGCGCAAGGCTTCAACCCGGCGACCTCCTCGGCGCTCTTTTGAGGGTGGACTCCAGCTGAGCCACCTCGCCTCCATTCCCTCTTGGCGGCCTCGGCAGCCGCAGCAACATCCTTTGCCTCCTGAAGTGGCCCGCCAATCGCTTGCTCACGACGGCGAGATCTTCCTTATAGCTGTCGAGGTTGATCTTCCGCTGCGCCAGCTCACCTTCTTGCGCTGAGAGCTTCTCGCCGGCAAGCCTCTGCTGCTCCTCGACTCGCCCTTCTCCAAGATGAAGGCCGTGGCGCCTCAGCAAGTTGCTCCGCGCCTCTGCGATATCCGGAGAGTTTCTTTGTTGCTGCGCCGGAGCTCTTCAGCTTTCCAAGTCAGCTCCGCCCTCGCGACAAGCGCCTCCTCGACTCCAGCTTGGCTTGTCGGGCGGTAGAGTGACAACAACCTCCTTAGCAGCTGCTCCTCTTGAGCTCACCGCTGCTGCTGGTCGGAACATCGACCAGCGACAACCCGGCGGAGGCAAGCAGTTCAGCGTCGAAGGTCTCCCCTTGGCGGTGCCACGAGCTTGATGCCCATGGGAGCTTGATAAAGACACCCTCACCGCCTTGAGATAGGCACCGGCTGGGGCTCTTTGGGAGTGCGGCGTCGGTGGCGGGAGGATCGGCGGTCGGTGCAGCGCTGGCGCCTGCGGCCTCGGGGCCGTCGGTCGATCGCAGATTCCTCCCGACCTCTGCGCCAAAGAGCCTTGGCAACCTCCTCGCCGGGCGGGCCCGTCAGCGCTAGCCTCCTCCTCCATGTTGGCGGCGTCGACATTGTCGCCATGAAGGCCCTCTCGCCCGGCAGCCTCAGTCTCCATCGGATCTCCGGCAGATGGATCTGATGGTCAGAAGAAGAAAGAACAAATCAAGCAAATGTTCGAAAGAGAAGAACAGAAGAAAAGAGAATCCAAGGGAGATTTTCAAACAAGGAAATTACCTGCAGTGGGATTTGTTGTCATGTCTCCACAACCGGAGGGTCGTCGGCGCTGGCCCTTGTCGGGGAAGCTCCCCTTGTCGGAGAGGCCTCCCTTGCCGGAGAGCGCTCCCTTGGCGGAGAGTTCTCCCTTGGCGGCGTAGTTGAAGCAAGCAGAACTTCGGAAGTGACCTCCGGTGCTTCCTGATGAGGCTGCTCTGCTCCTACATAATTCAACAAACCAGATATCAGTGACGGAGAAGCACCCAAGCACACCTAACCATGAGAAGTAAACCAAACACTTATGCTAGGGGCTGTGCTGGGGCTGCTCTGTTGAAGGGTTGCCGGATCCGGCAAGGGAGTTCCAGACGTGCCCCCTGTCGCCACAGGGGAATCATCTGAGACAACAACCACCGGGGTCTTGGCCCTCTTCGACGCCCTCTGAGCTAGCGTCCTGAAGAAGGAGAAGGTTCAGAGTGAAGCCAGTCAGATATAAGAAAAAGCAATAAATTGAAGGGTTACAAGTAGCAGCGACAAGATCTTACTCTTCCTCTTCTTCCTCGGAGCTGAGGGCGGAGAGATCAAATTCCGCTCCGGCGCGACGAATTGGAGGAGAAGATTCCCTCGGACGCTTGGCGGATGCAGGGCCGCGACTCGAAGACCCGCTCCCGTTGCTGTTGGCGGCGGAGGCGCTCAGCTGCAACAGTGCTTGCCATGTGGAGCGGCGGGCGGCGAGGCGGCATTGGGCCGTCTGCCGCCCCGCCACTTCTCCGGTTTTGCGGAGGCGTCTCCTTGGCGGGGCCGCGGGCTCCTCCTGCGGCAAGCTGCTTGACGGCGGAGGGGAAGCGCCACCGGCCGGCTCTTCCGGATTGACGTCGGGCTCGGCCTGTCCCTCCTCACCAGCAAGCTCTTCTCGGTCGGCAAGGCTTGCCGCCTCGGCTGTCTCCGCCTCCTCGACGGTAAACCCAAACATGCCGGCGGCGGCAGCTTCGGCCGCCTCCTCCAACCTTGTGGCGATGCGCGCCATCTCATGATCGGTGGTGTCGCGGGTGATCCGTCTCTGCTCGTCGGCGCGGATCGGCACCTCCACCAAGTTGTCGAAGAACTGCTGCACGACGTCGTCAGCGGGCTCCTGCCAAGTTGGAACGATTCCATGGGAATCGCTGGCAACATCATCATCGCGTGGATGCTGTCAGCTTACGAGTTGTTGCACAAGGGCACGACTCCCTCGGCAACATGCACCACTGGGGTGATCCGCATCAGGCTTGAACAACTCCCGCAAGATGCCGTCCAGCTCCAAGGTAGTAAAATTCCAGTTCGGACCGGGCGCAGCCTCATGATGTCCGCCGCATTTTGGAATTCCCAAGCAGGCCTTCTCCTCTCCTGCAAGGGCGCAATGCGGTGGTGAAGGAAGTCCGCGCCAACAGCTCCTACGGTAAGCCCTGCTTGCCGGAGACGCAAAATCCTAGTCACGGCAATCTTTAACTTGTCGTCCTCCGGCGCCAAGTTGCTCCAATCATTGCCGCAAGACTATGGGAGTTTGGCGCAGGGCGGTGAAAGGCTGTGGCTCCTCTTCTAAGATCCAACACCAGTCAGCTCTCCACTCCTCCCACTTGCTACGCAACTCTCCGTCAAGATACGCTTCCTTCTTGCCGATCCTAGAGACCCATGCAATTCCTCCGGCAAGCGGCTCTCCTCTCTCTACGCGGGGCATGAAGTAATGGCGGAAGAGCGCTACATTTGGGTGGACCCCGACAAAGTTCTCGCAGAGGTGTGCGAAAACGGCCAAGGTGAGGACGGCGTTGGGGGTGAAATCAAGGAGGCGGAGGCCATAAGTGTTCATGACATCACAGAAGAATTCAGAAAAGGGCGGGCAGAGCCCTTGATGGAAGAAAAAGCCAAGAAAGGGTACCCGATGGAAACTTTCTCGGATGTGGCGGCGGAGATGACTCTCGTGCGCGGGTGCGCCCGGGTCTCCGTCGACCAGAAGAGATAGTACAGCTCCCGCAGCTCCTTCCTGTCAAGCAGGGGATCGAAGAGGGCCCGCTCCTTCCGCAGCGCCGCGAGCCGCTGCGCCTCGGCCGATTTCACGCCTTTTCCCTTGTCGGCCTTCGGAGCCATGGGGAGAGGTGGTGGAGGAGGTCGACGGCGTTGGTGGCACCGGTGGTAATGGAGGGGGCGGAGCGTCGCTCTCTTTGGGCTCGAGAAAAAAGGGGGAAGCGACGGGGGGTTTCTGATGTGACAGCAATGGCAAGTGGGCGTCCTGCCCCTGTTCCCCCTGCTTATAAAGAGGGAGAGGGGGGCGGGCGTTCCGATTTTTCCATTAAAGAAAGCCCCACGATCTCCCCCACGACGCCACGTCCGGTGCGTGACGTTCGTGGGAGGCGTGGTGGTTCCAAGGCGAGTAATGGCGTAATCCGGACAGCGGCGTGCCGTGCCTTTGTTTTGGGCCTGGCCCAACAGAGCTTGGCGCTGTGTGTGGCCCAGCCGGGGCTCTGTCGGTGTACTAGAGTAGGGGTACCCCTAGCACCCCAAACTCGTGCACGGACAGTTGCAGCACCCCGCAGCAGGGCTGGCTTGGTGACCGCCAAGATCCTCAGCAGCTCCTTTGGAGCCATTCGAGAACAAAGCAATCAAGACCCCGGCAAGAGGAGCTTGCCGGGAAGGCCACTCAAGGCATGAAAGAAATAAGGCCCCGGCAAGAGGAGCTTGCCGGGAAGGCTTGGTGAGCGACAAGCTCCCGAGGGCGACAAGAACCTTGCCGCGGCAAGGTGCTCGCCGCGGCAGGCAACCTCTTCATCTCCGCTCCAGCTCATCCGCCAACGTGTCGCCATGGGGCTTTCCCAAGCACGTGTGTCAACGGGCTGTGCAGCCAGCGGGGAGCAGCGATAAGCGGCGCTGACAAGCTACCATCGTGGCAAAGCGGAGGCGCACTTGCGATCCTGTTATAATTGTTCAGGCGATCGAGACGGGCATTTATGATTCTTGTCCCTTGCCGTCGAGTTAGGTATAGATCATGTACCTTTGTACAAAGCGGTGTACCAACCTCTGTTTTTACTATCTTACCCTTTTCTACTTGCCACCTGTGGTGACCCCTTGTGCCTATAAAAAGAGGCCCAAGTGCAACGTAGAAAGGGTTGGGTTCAGCTCCGGCTTAGTTCATTCTACTCATACGAGACCACACTCAGGCTAGGTTTTGTAGCTCCCATTGCTCCCTAGCAAGGACACAAGATAATCCACAAAGCAGCAGTAGGAGTATTATCTCTCCGGAGAGCTCCGAAGCTGGGTAAATCTTCTCGTGTGCATCGCTTCGACCCGCTCTTTGTGCAATCTCCGCCCGCCTCCGAACCACAAGGGACCAGGTCCTATAGGTGTTCGCGGGACACGATCAGCTTCCCCGACAATCGTTAATAGGTCGTATTTCATGATGCTATGAAAACGGCCCAACGTATTAACAGACCACAAACGGGCCGACTGTAACCACAGGCTGAATTTGGCCCACAAGCAGAAAATGACAGTAACGGGCCGTAATTAAACGAATGCTGGAAATGAGCCCAAGAATAAATGGGCTCGAGAAGGCCGAAAGATAACATGGGCTGGAAGCATTAGCGGAATAACGTGCGTTAATGGGTATAAAGTGATACCTTTGTTCATTACGGGCTGGTTTCACCACAGGTCGTTAATGGGTGTAAAGTGATACACTGTTCATTACGGGCCAGTTTCACCACGGGCCGTTAATAGGCCAAGAGTTACATAGGGCCTCATATGGGCCGAAAGACGTCATGGGCCATACATGGGCTAGAAGTGAAAACGGGCTGGAATCATATTGGGTGGCCCAGATGACGCTACTGGGCCTAATTCGGATAGGGCGTAATGGGCCTTGGGTTAGCGGGCTGTAAATGGGCTATATGCGAACATGCCGTTAACAAGCTTTCCATGGGTCGGCCCGCCACCTTTTGACCAAGTCAAACGGGCCAGCCTTTTCACAGGAATGGGCCTCTGTTGGGCCGTGCCACGGTCGACGTATCATAGGCGCTTACATCCAATGAGTGGATGACATCCGTCCCAACGATGAGCCGACACGTGTTTCCTCCAGCCAATGATGATTTTACACGTGAAAAATCCCCATTGGTCGGGGCTGTTAACGGGTTATCGGATCCAAAACCCGGCCCGATAGCTTAACGGCGTACCGTTACGGTGGATGCCACGTGCCGGTCACCTTTGACGAAAGCACTTCTGTGACGCGGGATTCATCGTCATGGAAGTGGACACTTCCGTGAAGATAATTTTGGTAATGTCATGGAACACTTCTACGACAGCACATGTATGACTGTCTTGATTCTGTCATAAAATCGTCATGGATGTACATGCATGACAAAAAACGTGACCTACTGTGACAAACACGTATCATCACGGAAGTGTATTTTTTTTGTAGTGATATCAAGTTGCCTCTCTATGTGTTGAAAGTTTTGAAGTTGCACTTGTTTTGCCTTCCTATGCAAGTTGATTCTTTTTCCCATAAGTTGTTTGCTCACAAAATCCCTATGCATAGGAAGTATGTTAGGCTTAAATATGCTTGCCATGTTCTTCATGATGATCTCTTTGTGTTTCAATTCTTATCTTTTATGCGAGCATCATTGAAATCATCATGCCTAGATAAAAGGCATTAAAGAAAAGCGCTTGTTGGGAGACAACCCAACACTTTTACCTACTGTTTTTGTGTTTTCACGTGATTATGCTACTGTATTGGTCATGTTTTATTGCCTTTGTTTCAATAAAGTGCCAAGTATAGCCTTTAGGATCATGTTGGGTGATAGTTGATTTGATCTTGCTGAAAAACAGAAACTTATCCGCTGTCGAGAATAATTCTCATTTTTAACATAGGAGTGCTTTTGAGTTGATTCATTTTGCAGAAGATTAATATAGAAATTGCTCACGTGGTCATAATTGTTTCAGAATTTTTGGAGTAGCATAAGTGTGGTTATTCTGCAGATCATTACAGACTGTTCTGTTTTCAATGCATAGTTTGCTTGTTTCCTAGTTTCTATGGCTTATATTGCTCAATATATATTGTGGAGATGATATGATACAGTAGGAATTTTGTGGAAACAATTGCGAATCTTGTGTTTTATAGTACCAAAGTGAAATGGTTTTGCTCTTTATCAGACTAACCTATCTCACGAAATCCCGTTAAGTTTTGTGTGATTGAAGTTTTAAAGTTTTGGGTTAGATATCGATATGAGGAGAATAAGGAGTGACAAGAGCCTAAGCTTGGGGAAGCCCAAGGCACCCCAAGGTAATATTCAAGGAAGATCCAAGCAACCAAGCTTGGGGATGCCCCGATAGGCATCCCCTCTTTCGTCCCCAACTTTATCGGTAACCTCACTTGGAGGTACATTTTTATTCGTCACGTGATATGAGTTTTGCTTAGTGAGTCAATTTATTTTGTTAGGATTTTCTTTCTTTTATTTAGAATAATGTTTTGCGTCTTTCATTTCAATAAAAATGTCAAGGATAGCCTTTACCCTGCTTATTTTGCAAGTCTACAGGTTGCTGTTTCAAGACAGAAAGTTTACCGCTGTTGCATAAGTTCCCTAGGAAAGTCAGAATGTGATAAAATGTTGAAACTTTTTGCACAGTAAGCTCTGATAAATTTTCTACAATATGGTAAATTTTCATAATTTTTGGAGTTAATGAATTATTGATACTCTTGCCTTCTTTATAGACTGTATAGTTTTGGCTGATTGCTGTTATGTTTGCTTGTTTAATGATTCTATTTGAGGATAGGAGTATTAAATTTGTAGAGGCATTTAGTATGAAATGTTGAATAATAATTTTAGTGATTTGCTGCAGTAGAGAATGATAAGGTTTTTGCATTGGTTTATACTAACTTATCTCACGAGTTCTTGTTGAGTTTTGTGTGGATGAAGCTTTCGAGATTTTGGAAAATTGTGATATGAAAGGAATTAAGGAGACACAAAAGCTCAAACTTGGGGATGCCCAAGGTGAGGGAGTCCTGGATTAAGGGGTCCTCGGGTGTCCGGGATATGTAACATGGGCCGGACTGATGGGCCGTGAAGATACAAGGTAGAAGACCTTTCTCCGTTTTCCGGATGGGACTCTCCTTTGCGTGGATGGCAAGATTGGCATCCGGATGTGTAGTGTCCTTCCTCTATAAACCGACTCTGTACAACCCTGGGCCCCTCCAGTGTCTATATAAAACCGGAGGGTTTAGTCCGTAGAGGCTATCAAAATTCATACAGGCTGGACATCTAGGGTTTAGCCATTACGATCTCGAGGTAGATCAACTCTTGTAACCCCTATACTCATCAAAGTCAATCAAACAGGAAGTAGGGTATTACCTCCATTAAGAGGGCCCGAACCTGGGTAAACATCGTGTCCACCATCTCCTGTTACCTTTGATCCTCAGATGCATAGTTCGGGACCCCCTACTCGAGATCGGCCGTTTTGACACCGACATTGGTGCTTTCATTGAGAGTTCCATTGTGTCAACGGCAGAAGGTTTGATGGCTCGTTTGATCATCAACAACGATGCTTTTTCTAGGGAGACCTTCCTCCTTGGTCAAAATTTTGTATTCGCGCTTCTCTCTGCGCGGCAATTTAGTTGGACGCCTTGAACAGCTCGACAGCTACGCCCTTGGTCATCAGATCAGATTCGGGAGCCTGAATTACATCGCCGATTTCCAAGGAGATTTGATCTTCGAAGGATTCACGGCCTCGACCACTGTTCCTCATCCTCAAGAAGGAAAGCCATCAGATCCGTCATCAGGCACCTCTCAAAGACCAACTATCATCCCTGCCCTAGCCATAGATCCAGAGCAGGCCACCTCATCCGAAGATGGGATCTTAAAACCCACTAGACCCTCTCCTACCATGGAGCTCTTTGCCGAAGACCAGAGGCAACTGTGTATTCGGCGAGCCTGGAATCAAGAAGTACTCTCCTTGTTATTGGAGAACCGAACTCACCTCTGGATGCCAACTCCGAACTCTTGAGGTCCGCGTCTAGTGAGCACGGCCTGGTAGAATCTGCCATGCCCAGCCCCGCAGGTCCTCGGTTCCCCGTCCGGCCTTCACTCCTAAGCGAGGCCTTGGACCTAATGCGGTCTCTCGCCATCATGGAGGTATCACCTTCGAATTATGCCCAGCCCGAACTAGGGGCTGAGTGCGGGGAATTTTGTGTCCCACCCACAACCCACTTGGTAGCCACTGTCGAAGACATAACCGACATGCTCGACTATGCCTCCAAAGTCATCGATGGCATGGATGAAGATGCCGAAGCCGAACCAGGCCCAAACTGGCCTATCACCGGGCGGCGGACTGCCACTTCTACATACGACGTGTACATGGTGGATACACCCAAAGAGGAGGACGACGGCAATCAGGATCTGATCGAGGACAAGCCCATCGACGTACCACCAAAGCGTGAATGACAGCGGCGCCGCTCACGATCGCGGCGGGAAAAATAAAGCAATACAGGCACTGGAGACAATGACACTCCGGAGAATGCAGAAGACTCTGACCACCCTATCTAGCCTGCTGTAGAGCAGGATGATTGGGAAGACGGACAAGTCAACCCAGATGAACTGGCCGAGAATGAGGATTCGGAGGACAGTAACTATTTACCGCCCTCCGAGGAGGAAGTTAGCCTCAGCAATGAAGATTTCGTCGTGCCAGAGGAACCCCTCGAGCAAGAACGCTTTAAGTGACAGCTCATCGCAACTGCGAGGAGCCTAAAAAGAAATAGCAATAGCTTCAAGCCGAACAGGATACACTCAATGATAGATGGACCCATGTCCTTACAGCCGAGTAATACGGCCTCGAGCACCCAACAAAGAGTTATCCGAAGTGTCGGCTACTGCCACAATTCGATGATGAGACCCTTGAGCCAATATCGTCAAGATTTAATCATGCTGATGAACCAGATCGGCCGCCACGCGGGCGAGACAGAACGACTGCTTACACCGAACACCAGCCGCACTACCCCGCCGTCGAGGCAAAGAGGTAGCGGCTCTGGGTTACACCTATGACTTACGTCAAGATCTGGACGATAGAGCCGGCCAGACTTGATCAATCTACGGATCAAGGGGGTGTGCTCCAATGAGAGACGACGAGCTTCAAGCTTGGCGCGAACCGCATAACCGATATCGGGCCGAAAACCGAACACGGATGTCATCCGAACACCGTCATGACGTTGCCCGATACAGATGCGCCGCACACCCTAGTGCCTTACCGATGAGGTAATGCAGCACCAATTTCCAGAAGGGTTTAAACCCGTAAACATTGAATCATACGATGGAATGACAGATCCCGTGGTATGGATCGATTTTCTTCTCCATATTCACATGGCTCACAATGATGATCTCTACGCCATTAAGTACCCCCCCCCCCCCTAAAGCTGAAAGGACCAGTGGTGTCTACTACGCAACTTTATTCTTGTAGACATGTGTTGGGCCTCCAAGCACAGAGTTTTGTAGGACAGTAGCAATTTTCCCTCAAGTGGATGACCTAAGGTTTATCAATCCGTGAGAGGTGTAGGATGAAGATGGTCTCTCTCAAACAACCCTGCAACCAAATACAAGAAATCTCTTGTGTCCCCAACATACCCAATGCAATGGCAAATTGTATAGGTGCACTAGTTCGATGAAGATATGATGATAAAAGTGTAATATTGATGGTAGAAATATATTTTTATAATCTGAGTTAATAAAAACAGCAAGGTAGCAAATAGTAAACGGGCACAAAAACGGTATTACAATGCTTGAAAATTAGGCCTAGGGTCCATACTTTCACTAGTGCAACCTCTCAACAATGCTAACATAGTTGGATCATATGATTATCCCTCAAAGTGCAAAAAAGAATCACCCTAGAGTTCCAATTAGTGGAGAACAAAAGATAGAAATTGTTTGTAGGGTACGAGACCACCTCAAAGCTATTCTTTCCACTCGATCTATTCAAGAGTTCATACTAAAATAACACAAAGCTATTTTTTTCGTTCAATCTATCCTAGAGTTCGTACTAGAATAACACTAAAGCATATTCATATTCATAATACGAAATCCACACAAAGAACTAAAAGGAGACCCCAAAGTTTCTATCGGAGGAAAGATAATAAAAACGTGCATCAACTCCTATGCATAGATTATCCCAATATCACTACGGGAATCCGCGAGTTGAATGCCATAACACATATCAAGTGAATCAATATGATACCCCAATTGTCACCTCAAGTATTCATACCACAAGACATATATAATGTGTTCTCATCTCTGAATATTCTTTCCGTCAAGACAAAACTTCAAAGGTAAAGACTCAATCATCACAACAAGAGTATAGAGGGGAGAAACATCATATGATCCGACTATATTAACAAAGCCCATGATACAAATCACGAGAGAGAGAGAGAGAGAGAGAGAGAGAGAGAGAGATTAAACACATAGCTACTGGTACAAACCCTCAGCCCCGAGGGTGGACTACTCCCTCCTCATCGTGGTGGCCGCCGGGATGATGAAGATGGCCACCGGAGATGATTTCCCCCTTCGGCAGGGTGACGGAACGGGGTCTAGATTTGTTTGCGTGGATACAAAGACCTTGCCGTGGTGGAACTTCTGATATAGGTTAACCCCGAGGGGTTTCAGAATATTTGGAAATGTATAGTGCAAAGAAGGGGTACAGGAGGCCACCAAGGTGGGCACAACCCAGGCGTTGCTCTGGCCTATTGGGAGTCTTCTGGCCCATAAAAAATCTCCGTGAAGTTTTGTTGCATTTGGACTCCGTTTGGTATTGATTTCCTGCTGTTGGGGAACGTAGTAATTTCAAAAAAATTCCTAGGCACATGCAAGATCCATCTAGGTGACGCATAGCAACGAGAGGGGGGAGTGTCATCTACGTACCCTTGTAGACCAAAAGCTGAAGCGTTATGACATCGCGGTTGATGTAGTCGTACGTCTTCACGATCCATCCGATCCTAGTACCGAAAGTATGGCACCTCCGCGATCTGCACACGTTCAGCTCGGTGACATCCCATGAACTCTAGATCTAGCTGAGGTCAAGGAGAGTTTAAAAGACCGACGGCGTGATGCGGTGATGATGAAGTTACCGACGCAGGGCTTCGCCTAAGCACTACAACGATATGACCGAGGTGGAAATCTGTGGAGGGGGGGGCACCGCACACGGCTAAGACAACTGTCAACTTGTGTGTCCTTGGGGTGCCCCCTGGCCAGGTATACAAAGGAGCAAGGGGAGGTGTAGTGTCCCGACCTCAGATGGTCAAGCCTCTGTGCTTCAGTGTCATCCCTAGATCAGTAATGCTGACACACACAGTACTCGAAGGATTTATAACAGAGTAGCAATCACACACTTATTACATCGAATGTCTCAGAAGAGAACTTATTACAATAATATGGCTTAAGGCCATCTAATACGATAACAACGGAATGCTTGGAAGATAAAGTGAGTCCATCAACTCCAACGGCATAGCTAAGCTGCACGGCAACGACCTAACGAACCTTACTCCTCGTCTGAGAAGTCTGCAACATAATACGTTGCAGCCCGAGAACAGGCCAGCACATGGAATATGATGGCAATATAACACATTAAAGCAAGAACAGGATAATGCTATCACTACATGCATATTTGGCTGGTGGAAAGCTCTATGCTTAAAGTTTTGCGAAAAGCCAATTTTCCCCTAAAACAAAGGAATAGATTTTAATTTAACTATCATGGTGGTTGAAACATTGAGAAGGTATAACCCTAACTCAATCCCAATTAAAGTAGTTAACAACCCAACAATATTCATTAAGAGTGAGGAGATACATGTGATAACCCAAGTACTAAATACTCAACATTGTCCATAACCGGGGACACGGCTAACCATGATTAGATTGTACACTCTGCAGAGGTTTGCGCACTTTTCCCCACAAGACTCGATCGCCTCCGTTGATTTCTCACACTGCATGGTGTTTGAGAAACGGATGACCGGGACACAGTCTTTCAGAAACATTAACTCTCTACTCCGGGTAGACCATACCAAACCTACAAAACCCACTACCTGCTGATCTACCTCTTCAAGAGCTTCACGTAACCTACTCAACTATGCTAGAGCCCATAGTAGCTTGTGGCTGCACACGGAAGTTTCTAGCATGAATCATCTCAGTTCCTTTAAGCCTGGGTGGCGGTCCATAGGAAGATCACACGGGTACCCCGGGATTTCCAAAAAATAAAACAGACAAAACTGGGTTCCCCAGGTGCCTTAATCCACCCAGATGTTAATTTTAAGTTGCCACCTTAAGTTGAACCATTAATTAAAAATCTCACATCTGTCATGGATTCACTCAAACCCAACCACGTCTACGAGCATAGCATATCAACATAAGAAACACGTAGAAGTAACTCCCAAGGGTTTGGTAGTAACAGGGCAATAGGTTCTACCTCAACAACTACTTCCCAACCCACAAGTTAATGACATACTAATCATGCAATGTTTGAGGATAGGAACTAATGCATAAAAACTGGGTATAAAAAGAGTATGATCAATGTGTTACTTGCCTTGTTGACGATCCGTGAATCCTAGAGACTCGTAGTAACACGCTTCGCATTCCGGGAATTCTATCGCAAGCAAACAATAACATACATAAGCAACAAGCAATGATGCACAAGCAAACCTAAAATAAACGAGGTTGAATAGAAAGTTCAACTTAAGAAGTCCGGTTCGCAAAAAGAATCAAACCAACCGGAACAACGAAACTCAAACGGCGAAAGAAACAAGATCTGTTTACTAATCTGAACTAGGGTTAAATTTTTACAATACCAAAATCTTGGTTAAGTTGTTTAGACAGAAAGAGGGTCTCGAGACGAAGATCTAGGCGCTTGAATCGCCTGATTCCGACTAACAAGCGAAAAGATAAACAGAAACTAAGATCGGATCAGAAATCGCGATCAGAAAAATCGTGGAATAAATCCAAGAAAAAGAAAAACTGACGAACAGACTAACGAACGAACGTTCGTTATCTGGATCTAAATGAAGAACGCGTTCGTTAAAACGAACGAATGAGCGAACGCTCGCTAAATAAATAAACTGGAGAAAAACCGATCTATTTAAAAAAATGAAAACGAGGGTTTCTAAAAAAACCGAACGGTTTTAAAAAAACCAGCGGATCCGCGGATACCTCCGGCGAGGTCGGGAGGCGGCTGTGGGGCAGGCGGCTCATGGTGGCGGGCTTGGCGGCTAGCAGCGGGCTGGGCACAAGGGTGAGCGGCTGCTCGAGCGCGGCGGTGGTAGTGGTTTGGGCGGCGGGGTGGCGGCTTATAAGGAGGGTGGCTTGCTTGGAGGAGGGGCCAAGCGGTGGCGAGTCTGGCTCGGACTCGAGTCCGGCGGGCGGCGGCGGGCTTGGGAGGCGGCGGCGGCTGCTGGGCCGGCCTGGCTTGGCTGCTGGGCCAGCCTTAGGCCCAGTCGGGCGCGGGAACTTTTTTTTAAATAATTCCACCGACAGAAAATAAATCCTATAAAATAAAATATAAATATAAAAAATGCCAAAACAAATTTTTCACCGTCTAAATGAAATATGTAGAACGAGATGAACATTTTCTTGGCCCTAAAATGAAATTTTGAAAAGCGTGCAATTTTTCTAATGCAAATAAAATCCAAATAAACTCAAATAAAATCCAACAAATGATTTTAACATTTTTCATCCAATATTTCAATTGTTTTGGAGATGTCATATTATCTCCTCTCATTTATTTTATTATGAAATATTTTTGGAGAAAATAATTAAAATCAAAGATCCTCGTTTCAATATTCGATAAAAATCAAATATGAAACCCGGAAAATCCCCAACTCTCTCCGAGGGTCCTTGAGTTGCTTAGGATTTCAAGGATTGCGGAACGACGATGCTATAAAATATGATATGCATGGATGACCTATGTATAACATTCCAAATTGAAAATTTGGAATGTTACAAACCCCCCCTTAAGATGAATCTCGTCCTCGAGATTGGGTTGGCTAGAAAATAGGTGCGGGTGGTCCTTGCGAATATCATCCTCTCGTTCCCAGGTGGATTCCTCCTCGGTATGATGGCTCCACTGAACCTTGCAAAACTTAATAACCTTGCTGCGGGTGACCCGGCTGGCAAAGTCAAGAATCTTCACTGGCTTCTCCTCATAAGTCAAATTATTGTCTAACGGAATTGCCTCCAGGGGTACTGTATCTCTTAATGGTATACCGGCCATCTCAGCATGACACTTCTTCAACTGTGAGACGTGGAACACATCGTGAACTCCTGACAATCCTTCTGGTAATTCCAACTTGTAGACAACTTCTCCCATCCGTTCCAAAACACGATACGGTCCTACAAACCTCGGAGCTAATTTTCCCTTAACTCCAAAATGTTTCACTCCTCGCAAGGGTGATACTCGCAGATATGCTCTGTCTCCAATTTCATAGGTTACCTCCTTGCGTTTTCTGTCTGCATAACTCTTCTGCCTGGACTGAGCAATCTTCAATCTATCACGGATCAGTTTAACCTTCTCCTCAGACTCCTCGATCAAGTCTGGTCCAAACAGCTGTCGGTCTCCTACCTCATCCCACATCAGCGGTGTTTTGCATCTGCGTCCATACAGAGCTTCGAACGGTGCCATCTTCAAACTGGCCTGGTAGCTATTGTTGTAGGAGAACTCTGCGTAAGGCAAATTGTCATCCCAACTAGATCCATAATCTAGCGCACAGGCTCTCAACATGTCCTCCAGAATCTGGTTGACTCTCTAGGTCTGTCCATCTTTCTGCGGGTGAAATGCTGTACTGAACTCCAATCTTGTTCCCAAAGTCTGGTGTAACTGATGCCAAAACTTTGAAGTAAACTGTGTTCCTCTATCTTATACGATGGTCCTCGGAACTCCATGTAGACATACGATCCTGGTCATTTATATCTTGGCCAACTTCGCACTTGTATAGGTGGTTTTCACTGGGATGAAGTGAGCCACTTTGGTCAAGCGATCCACTACTACCCATATTGAATCATATCCTGCTTTGGTCCTGGGAAATCCGGTGATAAAATCCATGCCAAGTTTTTCCCACTTCCATTCGGGTATCGGCATAGGCTGTAATAGTCTTGCTGGCTTCTGATGCTCTGCCTTCACTCTCTGACATACATCACATACGGCTACATACTCGGCAATATCCTTCTTCATACCAGTCCACCAGAAACATTCTTTCAAATCCAAATACATCTTGGTGTTTCTGGGGTGTATCGAGTATGGTGAGTCATGAGCCTCCTGAAGTATTAACTTCCTGATCTCTGGGTCATTGGGCACATAAACTCGGTCCTCAAACCATAAGGTATCGTGCTCATCCTCATGAAAACCTTTGGCCTTTCCTTTACTCATCTTCTCCTTTATCTCAGTAGTCTCTTTGTCATTTTTCTGAGCTTCTCGAATCTTGTCAAACAATGTCGAATGAACCTCCATTGTCGAAATGAAACCTCTTGGAACAATCTCCAACCGAAATTCCATAATATCCTCAGCTAACTCCTTCGGCAATCCCTTACTTTCAAGTATATTAGCATAACTATTCCGGCTCAAAGCGTCTGCTACGACATTGGCCTTTCCTGGATGATAGTGCAGCTTCATGTCATAGTCCTTTATAAGCTCGAACCATCTCCTCTACCTAAGGTTCAACTCCTTTTGCGTGAAAATGTACTTCAAACTCTTATGATCCGTGTACACATCACAACGATTTCCAATAAGATAATGCCTCCAGGGTTTCAATGCATGCACTACGGCTGCTAACTCCAAATCATGTGTGGCATAGTTCAACTCATGGGGTTTTAGTTGTCGTGAGGCATAAAAAACAACTCTTCCGTCCTGCATAAGCACACATCCAAGTCCTAAGCGAGAGGCGTCGCAATAAACTTGGAACTCCTTATGTATATCTGGCAGTGTTAGGACTGGGGCTGTAGTCAAACGTTTCTTCAACTCCTGAAAACTTGCCTCGCAATCTTCGGTCCATTTAAAGTTAGTATCCTTCTTCAGTAATTCAGTCATTGGCTTAGCAATCTTGGAAAAATTCTCAATGAATCTCCAATAATACCCTGCGAGTCCAAGGAAACTGCGGATCTCGCTAACTGAAGTGGGTGCCAACCATTCAGTGACTGACTGAACCTTGTTGGGGTCCACCGCTATACCCTCTCCTAACATAACATGCCCAAGAAATCCAACTTCCTTCAATCAAAACTCGCACTTGCTGAATTTGGCGTATAACTGGTGTTCCCTGAGTTTCTCGAGAACTAAACGCAAATGCTCCTTGTGCTCCTCTTCGTTCTTCGAGTATACCATAATATCATCAATAAACACCACAACAAACTTGTCAAAATACTCCATGAACACCTTGTTCATCATGCTCATGAAATAGGCAGGGGCGTTAGTCAGTCCAAACAACATGACCGTATACTCGTATAATCCATACCGCGTGGTGAACGGTGTCTTTGGTATATCCTTCTCTCGAATCTTCAACTGATGGTATCCTGATCGTAGATCGATCTTCGAAAACACCTTGGCTCCTTGCAGCTGATCAAACAGATCATTGATAATCGGCAGTGGGTACTTGTTCTTAATCGTTACTTCATTCAAGGCTCGATAATCAACAACCATCCTTAGGGATTTATCCTTCTTCTCAACAAAAAGCACTGGGGCTCCCCAAGGTGATGAACTCCTTCGAATATAACCTTTCTCCAATAACTCCTTGATCTGCTTCTTAATTTCCTCCAGATCATTTGCGGGCATCCGATAGGGTCTCTTGGATATTGGCTCTGTACCTGGCAATAGCTCTATCAAAAACTCGATGTCTCGATCTGGTGGCATGCCTGGTAACTCCTCTGGGAAAACATCCGGGTAATCCTTTACTACAGGAACTTCCTCCTGAACAACTCCCGTGAGGGCATTCACTTGGCTCCTCCTAGGCACATGCCTAGATACATACTTAATACTTTTTCCTTCCGGGGTGGTGAGGTAAATTGATTTGCTAGCACAGTCAATGCTTCCTGCATACTTGGACATCCAGTCCATACCTAATATCACATCCAATCCTTGTGACTCCAAGATAATTAGGCCGGACGGAAAAACATGTGTGCCAATGGTTAGGGGTATCTGGTTGCACCATCGGCTAGCCATGTACTCTGCTCCAGGCGAGCTTAATAAAAGAGGGGTCCTAAGGGTTTGGGTTGGTAGCTTAAACTTATCCACAAATTCCCTTGATATGTATGAATGTGATGCACTAGTATCGAAAAGAACAAGAGCGGTAAATGACTAAACCAAAAACTTACCTATTACCGCGTCCGACTGCTCTTCAACCTCCTCCACGTTAATGTGGTTCACTTGTCCTTTGTTGAATGGATTAGGCTTCTTGTCTGCGCTCCCATTTCTGTTTCCGTTCCTTCCTTCAGGGCAATCATTGGCATAGTGCCCTGTCTTCCCACAATTAAAGCAAGTAACTTGACTTAGGTCTCTTTTGGCGGGTGTAGCTGGGTTGGAGCGGTTCTGGTTGTTATTAACTCCGTTCCCGTTTCCGTTCTTGGCACCATTGTGGTTATGCGATCCTCCTCCATGGTTATGAACAAGTCCTCCCGAGATTGGTGTTAAGCGAGGCTTCTGCTGAGCTCCTGAGTTATACTTCCCTTGTCCATACTTCCTCTTTTGGTTCTCAATCTGCTATTGCTTCCCTTCAATCATAAGGGCCTTGTCTACCAACTCCTGGTAGTTCTTGAAAGTTGCCACCATCAACTGCATGCTCATCTCATCATTTAGCCCTTCCATAAACTTCTCCTGCTTCGCGGCATCTGTGGCCACATCATGTGACACTCCAAAAAATTTCCTTTGGTTTTCTTCAAAATTTTGTTGGATTTGAAGGAGGTCTCCAAAACCCTTCCAAAAAAAATCTCTCTCAAAGCTTTTTCCCTTTAGCAAATATTTTATTTTTGCATCTCCTTCAACTCTAGTGTTTGGTTTTAAATTTTCTTCTGATTCCCCTCTTCTCAAAATTCCAAGAAAAATCTTTGGAGTTTATTTTCTTTCAAAAGGAAACTCTAGGAGTTTTTCATCCTCTCCCATATTTGAAACCATTCATGATTCTTCCATGCACCACATGGTAAAACCTTCCCAAAAATCTCTCCTTCCACTTTGGGCAATCCAAACATTCTGTCCCAACAAGCTCAACCATTTTCTGAATTTTATTTCAATTATTTCCTCTCCCAAATTTTTTCTGTCTATTATATTGAGCCTAGGTGATTTGCAAAGCAAGTACCTAAATGCATTTGAGTTTTGACCTCAAACCAACTCCCTTGGATGGTCCTTGGTACCCACAACCTAGATCAATCAATATGCACTCCTCTTCTGTTCAAAAATTTCAAATTATAGTCTCTGTAAGTTTGGACCAGATTTGCCAAATTTGGTGAAATTCATATCTACACTTCTCCAAAAATTCCACAAATATTCAGGCAGCCTCTAGATGCAATGAGAGGCCCCTCCACCAAAAACCAGCTCAAGGAAAAATCCCTACATGCCTAAATCATTCTGCCGAACACCTTGCGTGCACTGTTTCTTCTCATCTTCAATTAAATTCAGAGTTTAGTGTCGATCTCCGTCAGAGTTTCAGTCACATGTTCACAGTGCACTTGGCACGTTGCTCGCGGCCTAGTTTGCTTGTCCGGAGCCTCACACGCGTGCTTGGCGCGTTCCTGGCGTCGGTGGCACCCTGGCCCGCCTGCGCCGGCGTGTCTTGCGGTGGCCGAACCACCGTAGCGGCGACGAGGAGCGAGCGGTGGCATAACGCCGTTGGCGCCGCCCAAACCCCTGGTGGCTCCAGCGTGGCCATTTCCTTGCCAGCGCTGCGCATGCAGCACCGTCGCCGTGTCACGGCATCGCGAGCACGCTTGCTGCCGCCCACGGGCCGTTCGGCCGTTCCGTCGAGGACAGGCCGTAACCGTGCCCACCTTGCTGAGTTGGACACGGGGATGGCACCAGTTCTTCGTCTAGTCGATGCTCAAGCTCCTAAGCCGACCGTGCAACCACAGCGCCGCCGTAATCACCTCATCGGAGAACCCCGTTCTCGGCAACCGCCTCGGGCTGGCTATATATAGCACCCCGAGCTTGCTCTCGCCCCCGCACACCTCCACTACCTCCCCAAACCTCGCCAAGCCCCTGGAAGGGCCACGAGGAGCTCTTCTTCCTCGACTCCGGCCGCTTCCTTCCGCCTCGGCCTCCACCGCGATTCACGCCGGTGAGGTCATCTCCGGTGCCCTAACCCGTCGAGATACCCTTTCATGCTATCACGAGTCTAACCCCTCCTCAATTCCACCTCCGCAGCTCTCCTGGCGAGATCCATGACCACCCGAATCGCCGTCCGGGAGCAAGCGTCGCCCGCCGACGTGGTACTCGCGGTGACCACCACCACCTCCACAGGCGCGGAATGGCGCCCTGAACACGGAGGTACTCTCGATCTCCTGCCTCACCGTGGATAGCCCGCGACCACCCATGGCTCTCGGCGCCAGCGAGCCCGACTCCCTCGTTTGAAATTTCAAACCTGGCGGGTGGGACCCGCCGTCAGCCTCTCTTTTTTTGAATCGTTTTCTGAAAGCGTGCTTTGGCAAATCGCTTCCTCTGAACCGTTTTTCTGGATTTTTCTCGCAAAGCCCCACAGAAGTTTTACGTTTCATTACAGATGGGTCCTTGGGCTAAAACCCTTATAACTTTTTAATAGAAAGGAATTTTGGAGTGATTCTTTTCTGTCCTCTTCAAATTTTGTCTAGTTTTTATCATATTTATTTGAAAAAATTGGATCAACTTTCTGTACCCACAGTATTCACGTTAGCGTGTATTTTTGTTTACCGTGAATCTTGAAGGAGGTGCGGAACCGCGAACTTCGCCGAGCTAGACCCGACTACTCCGAACCAGGCAAGCAAAGTTTGAACTTTTGATATGATGAGTGTCTGGGCATGTTTGCATTATTTTTGTATCATGGCACGTTCATGAGCATTTTCGATGATAGTTTATCTCATGAGCATTGAGGCAAATGAGCTCGGTAAATCCGTGAGTTCTTTGGAAACTTGTTGCATGGCCATGAGTTGGCATGAGTATGGGTAAGATGGCAGTGTTGTAGCATGCCAGGCTTATGCCATATCGTTGACCAGTGTCAACATAAATCGGTCGATTTCCGTCCGTCTTCCTTTCCGTACTACCACCTGTTTCCCAAGGAATACGGCCTAATAGGTTGCAAACCACTTCTGGTACACACCAAATCGAGAGGCGGGATGAAGGTTCCATGGCCCTGGATTAAAGCCTTTCATCCGGTCGGGGGCATGGGTGTTTCGGTTGGGACGAGAGGGGCACCCTTAAAGGCGGCGTATATAAATTTGATCCCATGCTATTGAGATTGTGATCTCCCGTCTCAAAGTTTTTCTTGAGCGCTGTCTAGGGTGATTCCTGGCAGCGTGAGGTATGATGGGTGTGTACTAGCTAGTTGTGTTTCCTCTGAAATACCGTAAGCGGAACTAGTTCTTCGTGACTACGAAATCCGTTGGTTGTGGACAATTTTGGTACAAACTCTGCGAGTCAAAATTCTTGAATTCATCTTATTCATGTCCAAGTACCGTGATCATCTCATCTTGTCAAGTGTCGGTCTCGATGTGAAACTCCCGAGAACCATTTGAGTATTGAATGTTTACTTTCACGTGAGCGGACTAACCCGCTTATTGTCTTGTGATGAATACTTTCCGTGAGCACTATATCTTGTCGATTATGAATAATGAATTATAAGCCCTTTTATACGATGTCGCTCAGCGTCGATCTATGCAATGTTGTTATTTAATTTTATTATAAGCCCTTTCTGCGATGTCGCTCGGGCGTCCATTGCGGCAATGTTGTTATTTAATTTTATTATAAGCCCTTTCTGCGATGTCGCTCAGACGTCCGATATGCAATGTTGTTATTTATTTTATTATAAGCCCTTTCTGCGATGTCGCTCAGGCGTCCGAGTGCGGCATTGTTGTTATTTATTTTATTATAAGCCCTTTCGCGATGTCGCTCAGACGTCCACTGCGGCATTGTTGTTATTTATTTCATTATAAGCCCTTTCTGCGATGTCGCTCGGGCGTCCGGCCGAGGCATTGTTGTTATATATTTTCATTATAAGCCCTTTACGTGATGTCGATCAGACGTCCATTGCATGACATCGTTATTATTTACTTTTATTATAAGCCCTTTACGTGATGTCGCTCCGACGTCCATTGCGGCACGTATGTATTTTATTTCAATATAAGCCCTTTATGAGGTGTCGCCCGACGCCTGGTATGGCATGTTTTACTTATTTTCACCCTTGGCGTCACTTGGACACTCGATAGGTTTTGAGTTTATCCTTCTTTGGGTTTTCGGCGGACTACCGCCGATTCCCTTCTTATTTATTTTGCTATACTGATTTATTTGAGCATTGTTAAAATTAATCATGACTCATTCATGCATTCATTTGTTATATCTTTTGTCCGAACTGTCTTGCGAGTACTTTCAAAGTACTCACTGGCTTGTTGATTTGGCGGATCTTGGACAAAGTCGATCTCATGGATGAAGAATTGATAGCGAGTCCGGCGCCTAGAGGAATCCCAGTCAGTCTCGTCGACCCTGGATTAGTCATTGTGATATATCCGGTTCCGCTACCCAAATAAATTCATCGAGCCTCACCTCGGCTCGATGAGCCGCCCGATCTGATAGACTTATTAACCACCCGCTGTGTTATTCCACCAACCACTCATATCTCGAGTCAGTAGTATTTCCACCCCACACCTTTGAGTCATATCCGCCACTATGTATAATTATCGGCGTGTTTGTAATAATTGGTTGGGCATCTTGATCCAACCCTATAATATTGTAATGCTCTGGCTTATTGTATCAAAGTTTTGTCTACGGTATGAAGGATTTTCCTCATATTGGACTTCATAGGTCGGTTGTTCAATAAATATTTTATTGAAAAACCGGTCGTGACAACTTAGTACGAGCCAGGCTCCTTGTAGGAAGCCACTAGGTGCGATCGCTAATCGGTTATTAGCATAATAGAGCTATTTTATTTTTTCACAAATGTAGACAATTTCGACGATCGGCATAAATTTATGATTTGACTACTCAGGACTTTTGCCTACTTTTGTAGATGGCTAACAACGACTACGAGTCGCAGATGTTCGCCAACATGCCCGATGGGTTCGTCAAGCTTCTCTCCTTCATCGTCCAAGTCGCGATGGGGCGGATGTGCGCCAGATCTTCTTCTCTCTCAGCACAAGGTCAGCGACCGTCGAACATGCACCAAGCAGCGGTGGAATTCAAGAGAGGCGAGTTGAGCGCTATCGGTTCTTGGGGAGAGCCATGCCCACAGAGAAGCATGCACTACAGATGGCAGCCCGTGAAGCGATAGCTCGTCTCAGGGATATCCTTCCTTCAATGAAGACTCATCGCTACCGCTACCTGCCATGTCACATGCCATACACATGCCACTCGCGTTCTCTTGCCCCAGAGGAGAAGCGGGGCGAAGCTTTGAGATGCTCGCCAGTATCTCCGGGCTTTGGAGGCAGCCTTCGACAACCTGGTGGGCGACTTTGTAGCTGCCGCATGGACTCAGTCCATGGCTGTGCCGCCAACAGGAGGGAGCTCCTGCGTGCGCACCGCCAGCGACTTTCGTCTCGTCATCAGCATCGTTTGCTCCTGCTGCTCGCACCGCTACTACGCCGCCTGCCTACCACGGAGGAGTTCAACCACGTCATTGCGCCTACTCCGGTTCGTTCTGCACCACCCTCGTGCCGCTCAGATTCGAGTTGTCCCGCACAGGGCACCTGCTCCACCAACTCCGCGCAGCGCCTCGCGTCTGGAGCCTATCGCCGAAGAGGAGGTTGAGTCCCCAGCCTCTCTATGCCTCACCCTGGGCAGGCCAAGGGAAATCCTTACCATCTCCGACTAAGTACGCTTAGCCGCCTTGCGATGTACCGACTTGTTTGATATGTTTATATGTAAATAGGCTGTGAGAAGTAGTTTGTTTGCGCATCATGTAGGATCTGGAGAAGTGCACTAGACTAAATAACATGTCAGGATTTATATACGCATATCCTGAGTGGCGTATTGTATAATTACTGCTTGCGTGTAAGATATGTAATGAACAGTCCTTCTCCGTGCATAAGCGTATTTTCTCTTGAAAAATCTTGGAGCATTTGCAACTTTTGCATCTTCTTGAATTTATTGATTTTTGCGGCTCAATTTCTTTTCTTATGAGTGTTTCAAATATATCCCCGAGTGAACTATGTCTCGTCCTTGGGCGCACTCCATACCAACTCCGGCAGAGGAAAATTATGGCACACCCCAGGCAACAATTTCACACAGGGACAGACAAGTCAGCAGGACGGTGAAGCGGCACTTTCCCAAATGTGCGTCTTTATGAACAAAGTCAGCAGCAACATCAGGAAATACTGAACCAAGTCATCAATATGGGAAATCACCGTGGACAGTATCAGCAGCAATCAAAATTATCTGAGCTACAGAAGACATGTCCCCAAACATTTTCTCACACTGACAAACCTCTTGAAGCCGAGGACTGGCTTCGAGACATGGAGAGAAAATTAATCATTGCCCAGTGTTCAGATTTTGAGAACGTGCTTTATGCTCCGCACTATCTCACTAGAGCAGCCGCATCGTGGTGGGAAAATTTCCTACACATGCACCCCAACGAAAATAATATATCATGGGAGGAATTTAAAGAAGGTTTTCGTGGGGCACATATTCCTAAGAGTCTTATGAAGATCAAAAAGAGAGAATTTGATGACCTCAAGCAAAGGAAAATGACAGCGTCAGAATACAATAGTCAATTTACCCTGCTGTCTCGCTACGCCAACGAGGAGCGTATGTGAGAAAACAAAAAGATGGAGAAATTCCTAGGCGGTCGACGCCCGCACTTAAATGCCAATTGGTGCGTACACATTTCCAGATTTTAAGGCGGCTGGTGGATAAGGCCATTACCTTGGAAAATGAGAGCGCAACTTAGAAGATTTCCATAAGCGGAAGAGGACCAGACTAAACACACCGCAACCACCGCAGCAAGACAGATGTTCAGAAAAACTGGACACCCAAACCCGACAAGCGTCTCACGCCCAATCAAGAATTTCCACGCAAGGGACAAGGAGTTCACATATCGCCCAGGCGTTACATTACGCTTGTGGAGAAGAAGGGCACTATGCCAAGCAGTGCCCCAAGCCAAGGAACTCGACCCCAAAGCCGAACAACGGAAGCAATAATTCGGCGCCAAAGCGCAACAATTTTAACCCAAATAACAACCACAGCAAGGGTCATCTGAACCACGTGACCAAAGAGGAAGCACAAAATGCCCCAGATATCGTACTCGTTTCCTGTCAACACAATACCTGCCATGGTTTTGTTTGATTCTGGAGCTTCTCACTCATTCATTTCGAAAATTTTCACTTTGCAAAATAATTTTTCGATGCTTCCCTTGGGAAAATCTATGATCATCAAGTCCCCTGGAATTAAGCAAGTTACCCAGAATTATTGCCAGGGTGTGGTTATCGAGTTTGAAGGGTTGAAGTTTCACGCAAATCTTATCGTGTTGGAAAATAAAGGACTGGATGTCATCTCAGGGATGGATTGGTTAACTACCAACAAAGGTTTTATTGACTACTTCAACAGGACCGTAATTCTCACCCATCACCACGGGAAGACCATAAAGGTTTCAGCCAAGGAAAGAAAAATATCCCGGCAACCGAGATTGAATAAGGTGGATATTTCTGAATTGAGCAAGGTTCTAGTAGTGTGTGAATTTCGGATGTGTTTCGAAGAACTACCGGGCATGCCACGGATCGAGAGATAGAATTCAGCATTGAGCTAGCACCGGAACCGCTCCCATATACAAGAAACCGTACAGAATGGCACCATCCGAATTGGTAGAACTGAAGAAGCAAATAAAGGAATTATTGGAAAAAGGGTACATCTGAGCAGTTCCTCACCTTGGGGTTCACCAATTTTGTTTGCCAAAAGAAGGATGGAACACTGAGATTGTGCATAGACTATCGGCGCTAAACATGGTCACAATCAAGAACAAATATCCGATGCCACAAATAAATGATTTATTCGATCAACTCGCTAAGGCCAAGGTGTTCTCAAAGATTGACTTGAGATCGGGATACCATCAACTGAAAGTGCAAACCGAAGATATTCCCAAGACCGCTTTCACCTCCAGATACGGATTGTATGAGTTCACCGTAATGCCATTCGGACTAACAAACGCCCCTGCATATTTTGTTCACCTCATGAACAAAGTATTCATGAAGTTTATGGATAAGTTTGTTGTGGTATTTATCGATGATATTCTGGTATACTCCAAAACACCAGAAGAGCACGTTGAACATCTCCGGGTTGTACTAGGAGAACTCAGGAAACATCAGTTGTACGCTAAATTCAGCAAGTGTGAATTTTGGCTAAAGCAAGTAGGTTTTCTGGGCCACGTACTGACTCAAGAAGGTATCGCCGTAGACCCGAAAAAGGTCAAGGCCGTACTTGGCTGGAAGCCACCAGCCAGCGTGACGGATGTACGAAGTTTCTTGGGAATGGCAGGATACTACCGGAGATTTATTGAAGGATTCTCCACCATAGCAAAGCCAATGACGCAACTACTCAAGAAAGACAGGAAGTTTGAATGGGCGGAAGCCTGCGAGAAAAGTTTCCAAGAACTAAAGAGGAGGCCGACAACAGACACGATTACTAATTGTGCGGATATACACAAAAATTTGAGGTATTTTGTGGCGCATCTCGAAAGGGCCTCGGTGCGTATTAATGCAAGAAGGCAAGGTTATGCATATGTTTCGAGACAACCCATAAGCATGAGGAAAATTACCCTACCCATGACCTGGAATTAGCGGCAGTTATTCATGCACTCAAGGAATGGAGACACTTTTACTTGGTAATCGTTGTGAAATATACACGGACCACAAAAGCCTCAAGTATATTTTCACACAACCAGAACTAAATTCTGGCAGCGATGCTGGTTGGAATTAGTAAAGGATTATGATGTTGGGATCCACTACCACCGGGCAAGGCAAATGTTGTAGCAGATGCTCGAGTGGAACCCCAGTCCGGACAATGACGGCATGCCAAACTTAAGACCTGAATTCCAGCAGGAATTCGCAAAGCTCAACGATGGTGGTCACGAAGGCGGTATGTCAAACTTAGAAGTACAGCCTACCCGATAGAGAAGGTTAAAGAGGCTCAACGTGGACACCCCACATTGAAGGCATAAAGCGGAAGATGAAGTTGGGCAAGGCCTCGAATTCATTATTGATGAGCAAGGAATATTGTGGTGCGTGAATAGGCTGCGTACCAAATATCCATGACCTTAAACAGAAAATCCTGGCTGAAGGCCACACGCTCCATATTCAATCCATCTGGAGGAACAAAAATGTACAAAGATCTTGGAAACATTTTGGTGCCATGGTATAAAAAGAGACATAGCCACGTTTATTGCATGTTGTGACTCTTGTCAGCGCATCAAGGCGAGCACGAGAAACCGGCCGGGCTATTGCAACCGAATAAGATACCGAGTGGAAATGGGGCGAAATTGGAATGGATTTTATTGTTGGACTACCTCGGTCGCGACACGGACATGATGCCATATGGGTAATCACAGATAGACTGACTAAAGTAGCTCACTTCATCCCGTGAAGACAACACACACCACTCGAGAAGCTTGCTAGGCTCTACCTCTCCGTATCGTTTGCCTACATGGAGTCCCAAAGAAAATAATCTCGGACGAGAGGCACTCAATTCGTCTCCGGTTTTGGGATCACTTACAACAAGCTCTGGGAACTCAGTGGCATTGATACCGCATACCATCCCAGACGGATGGGCAGATTGGCGAGTAAACCAGATTCTAGAAGATATCTTTGAGAGCATGTGTCCTCACCTATGGGACCAGTTGGGAGGAGAGCTTACCATACGCAGAATTCGCATATAACAACAGCTATCAGTCCAGCACTGCAAATGGCACCATTTGAAGCTCTGCAGACGAAGATGTCGTACCCGCTAAATTGGTCGGAAGCAGGAGACAGTCATATCTTGGCCCAGACCTGCTCAAAGAGGCTGAAGATAAAGTCAAGGTAATTGAGGACCGACTCAAGACAGCCCAAAGTCGACAAAAGAGTTATTACGATCGGAAGCATCGTGGAGTCCATTTTGAACCGGTGAATTTGTGTACCTACAGTATCACCCATGAGAGGCCTGCACCAATTCAAGATTAAAGGAAGCTAGCACCAAGATTCATCGGACCATTCGCATAGTAGCACGAAGAGCACGGTGGCCTACCAGCTAGACTTACAGAAGAATTATCCGACATCCACGGCGTATTCCGTCTCCCAATTGAGGAAGTGCGTAAGCAAACCAGAGAAACAAGTACCCCATAAAAACATTGGCGTGCAACCAGACCTTACATATCGGGAGCATCCGATAAAAATCTTGGAAGAGTCGAAAGGAGAACCCGACAGAAAACCACCAAGTTCTTCAAAGTTCGATTGGAGCAACCACACGAAAGTGAAGCCACTTGGGAAAGAGAGATTTCCTTGAGCAGAGCACCCAAAATTATTTGAGGATCAACTGGAATCTCGGGGCGAGATTTTTCCTAAGGGGTAGGTGTTGTGACACTCCAAAATTTTTCCTTTGGTTTTCTTCAAAATTTTGTTGGATTTGAAGGAGGTCTCAAAACCCTTCCAAAAAATCTCTCTCAAAGCTTTTCCTTTAGCAAATATTTTATTTTGCATCTCCTTCAACTCTAGTGTTTGGTTTTAAATTTTCTTCTGATTGCCCTCTTCTCAAAATTCAAGAAAAATCTTTGGAGTTTATTTTCTTTCAAAAGGAAACTCTAGGAGTTTTCATCCTCTCCCATATTTGAAACCATTCATGATTCTTCCATGCACCACATGGTAAAACCTTCCCAAAATCTCTCCTTCCACTTTGGGCAATCAAACATTCTGTCCCAACAAGCTCAACCATTTTCTGAATTTTATTTCAATTATTTCCTCTCCCAAATTTTTTTTGTCTATTATATTGAGCCTAGGTGATTTGCAAAGCAAGTACCTAAATGCATTTGAGTTTTGACCTCAAACCAACTCCCTTGGATGGTCCTTGGTACCCACAACCTAGATCAATCAAGATCCACTCCTCTTCTGTTCAAAAATTTCAAATTATAGTCTCTGTAAGTTTGGACCAGATTTGCCAAATTTTGTGAAATTCATATCTACACTTCTCCAAAAATTCCACAAATATTCAGGCAGCCTCTAAATGCAATGAGAGGCCCCTCCACAAAAAACCAGCTCAAGGAAAAAACCCTACATGCCTAAATCATTCTGCCGAACACCTTGCGTGCATTGTTTCTGCTCATCTTCAGTTAAATTCAGAGTTTAGTGTCGATCTCTGTCAGAGTTTCAGTCACATGTTCACAGTGCACTTGGCACGTTGCTCGCAGCCTAGTTTGCTTGTCTGGAGCCTCACACGCGTGCTTGGCGCGTTCCTGGCGTTGGTGGCACCCTGGCCCACCTGCGCCGGCGTGTCTTGCGGTGGCCGAACCACCGTAGCGGCCGACAGGGAGCATAACGGCGGCATAACGCCGTTCGGCGCCGCCCAAACCCCCTGGTGGTTCCGCTTGGCCATTTCCTTGCCAGCGCATGCATGCAGCACCGTCATCGTGTCCTGGCATGCGCAGAGCACGCTCTCTGCCGCCGACGGGCCGTGCGGCCGTTCCGTCGAGGATAGGCCGTAACCGCGCCCACCTTGCTGAGTTGGACACGGGGGATGGCACCAGTTCTTCGTCTAGTCGATGCTCAAGCTCCTAAGCCGACCGTGCAACCACAGCGCCGCCGTAATCACCTCGCCGGAGAACCCCGTTCTCGGCAACCGCCTCGGGCTGGCTATATATAGCACCCCGAGCTTGCTCTCGCACCCGCACACCTCCACTACCTCCCCAAACCTCGCCAAGCCCCTGGAAGGGCCACGAGGAGCTCTTCTTCCTCGACTCCGGCCGCTTCCTTCCACCTCGGCCTCCACCGTGATTCACGCCGGTGAGGTCATCTCCGGCGCCCTAACCCCGTCAGATACCCTTTCATGCTATCACGAGTCTAACCCCTCCTCAATTCCACCTCGCAGCTCTCTCCGCGAGATCCACGACCACCCGAATCGCCGTCCGCCGGAGCAAGCGTCGCCGCCCGACGTGGTACTCGCCGGTGACCACCACCACCTCCCACAGACGAGAATGGCGCCCTGAACACGGAGGTACTCTCCGATCTCCCCGCCTCGTCGTGGATCGTCATGCGGCGACCACCATGGCTCTCGGAGCGTAAGCGAGCCCGACTCCCTCGTTTGAAATTTCAAACCTGACGGGTGGGACCCGCCCGTCAGCCTCTCTTTGTTTTTTAATCATTTTCTGAAAGCGTGCTTTGGCAAATCGCTTCCCTCTGAACCGTTTTTCTGGATTTTCTGCAAAGCCCTGGAAGTTTTCTGTTTCATTACAGATGGGTCCTTGGGCTAAAACCCTTATAACTTTTTAACAGAAAGGAATTTTTGAGTGATTCTTTTCTGTCCTCTTAAAATTTTGTCTAGTTTTTATCATATTTATTTGAAAAAATTTGGATCAACTTTCTGTACCCACGGTATTTACGTTAGCGCGTGTATTTTTGTTTACCGTAGATACGAAGGAGGTGGCGGAACCATGAACTTCGCCGAGCTAGACCCGACTACTCCGAACCAGGCAAGCAAAGTTTGAACTTTTGATATGATGAGTGTCTGGGCATGTTTGCATTATTTTTGTATCATGGCACGTTCATGAGCATTTTCGATGATAGTTTATCTCGTGAGCATTGAGGCAAATGAGCTCGGTAAATCCGTGAGTTCTTTGGAAACTTGTTGCATGGCCATGAGTTGGCATGAGTATGGGTAAGATGGCAGTGTTGTAGCATGCCAGGCTTATGCCATATCGTTGACCAGTGTCAACATAAATCGGTCGATTTCCGTCCGTCTTCCTTTCCGTACTACCACCTGTTTCCCGCAAGGGATCTGGCCTAATAGGTTGCAAACCACTTCTGGTACACACCAAATCGAGAGGCGGGATGAAGGTTCCATGGCCTGGATTAAAGCCTTTCATCGGTCGGGGCATGGGTGTTTCGGTTGGGACCGAGAGGGGCACCCTTAGGCTGGCGTATATAAATTTGATCCCATGCTATTCGAGATTGTGATCTCCCGTCTCAAAGTTTTTCTTGAGCGCTGTCTAGGGTGATTCCTGCAGCGTGAGGTATGATGGGTGTGTACTAGCTAGTTGTGTTTCCTCTGAAATACCGTAAACGGAACTAGTCCTTCGTGACTACGGAAATCCGTTGGCTGTGGACAATTTTGGTACAAACTCTGCAGAGTCAAAATTCTTGAATTCATCTTATTCATGTCCAAGTACCGTGATCATCTCATCTTGTCAAGTGTCAGTCTCAATGACAGAAACTCCTAAGAACCATTTGAGTATTAAATGTTTATTTTCCTGTGAACGAACTAACCCGCTTATTGTCTTGTGATGAATATTTTCCGTGAGCACTATATCTTGTCAGTTATGAATAATGAATTATAAGCCCTTTCTGCGATGTCGCTCAGACGTCCGACTGCGGCAATGTTGTTATTTAATTTTATTATAAGCCCTTTCTGCGATGTCGCTCAGACGTCCGACTGCGGCAATGTTGTTATTTATTTTTATTATAAGCCCTTTCTGCGATGTTGCTCAGACGTCCGATTGCGGCATTGTTGTTATTTATTTTTATTATAAGCCCTTTCTGCGATGTCGCTCAGACGTCCGACTGCGGCATTGTTGTTATTTATTTCCATTATAAGCCCTTTCTGCGATGTCGCTCAAACGTCCGACTGCAGCATTGTTGTTATATATTTTCATTATAAGCCCTTTCTGTGATGTCGCTCAAACGTCCGACTGCGGCATCGTTATTATTTACTTTTATTATAAGCCCTTTCTGTGATGTCGCTCCGACGTCCAATGCCGGCATGCATGTATTTTTATTTCAATATAAGCCCTTTATGAGGTGTCGCCCAGACGCCCGACTGTGGCATGTTTTACTTATTTTCACCCTTGGCGTCGCCGGACACTCGATCGGTTTTGAGTTTATCCTACTTTGGGTTTTCGAGCGGACTACCACGATTCCCTTCTTATTTATTTTTGCTTTACTGATTTATTTGAGCATTGTTAAAATTAATCATGACTCATTCATGCATTCATTTGTTATATCTTTTGTCCGAACTGTCTTGCGAGTACTTTCAAAGTACTCACGGCTTATTGATTTGGCGGATCTTGAATGAAGGCGATCTCATGGATGAAGAATTTGATAGCGAGTCCGGCGCCTAGAGGAATCGGTCAGTCTCGTGCGACCCCTGGATTATTTATTGTGATATATCCGGTTCCGCTACCCAAATAAATTCATCGAGCCTCTCCTCGACGCTCGATGAGCCGCCAGTGCAGTAGACTTATTAACCACCCCGCTGTGTTATTTCCACCCCACACCTTTGAGTCATATCCGCCACTATGTATAATTATCTGCGTGTTTGTAATAATTGGTTGGGCATCTTCAGTCCGACCCCTGTAATATTGTAATGCTACTGGCTTATTGTATCAAAGTTTTGTCTACCGGTATGAAGGATTTTCCTCATATTGGACTTCATAGGTCGGTTGTTCAATAAATATTTTTATTGAAAAACCGGTCGTGACACATCATCAGGGGCATAGCGTGATAAATTGCTAAACTCATCCACGTACTGAGCCACAGTACGGTTCCCCTAGTGTAAGTTGCGAAACTCGCGCTTCTTCATCTGCATGGCTCCAGTTGAGACATGGGATGTGCGAGAAGCTTGCTGAAACTGGTCCCAAGTAACATTGGCTATTGGAAAAGTAGCCGTGTAATTCTCCCACCATGAGGCTGCTGGTCCATCCAATTGATGTGTGGCAAAGCGCACCTTCTCAGCATCTGTGCAACCTGCGTTGGTCAACTCCCTTCCGATACGGCGTAGCCAATCATCAGCAACAATTGGCTCGGTGCTACTGGAAAACACCGGCGGCTGTAACCTTAGAAAAAGGGCTAGGTTGTCCACTGGCGGCGGGTTATTGTTTTTGTTGTTGCCCTAGTTCTGAACTAGCAATTGCATCAAGGCATTCTGCTGCTGGATCAACTGGGTTAGCTCCGGTGGGAAAGCAAAACCGATGCCACGTCTCGGAGGCATCTGATGGGTTTAGATGGAAGAGATTAGAATAGAAAAAGGTCTAACGGGATAACACTACCCATATGCACATGAGGCAAACACAATCATTTCACTCAATCAATCAAGCAAGGGCATACAAACGGTCTAGAACTATCGCATACGTGCTCAACTGCTACTAAATACATGGGGGAAAATACTACTAATATATGGTGGTCATCTAGAAATTTTGATCGGTGGAAGACTCCATGATGTGTGCTCCAGCTTCGTCTTCGTAGTCATCATCACTTGGATCGGAATTGGTGTCATCGATGATGATGTAGTTGTCCGGGAAAATGGGGTCGTCGTCTTCTTCTTCCGGTGCCGGTCCTCCCATGAATACTCCGATCTTCTTAACCAGTTCTTCGTTCTTCTCCAGTAGTGTCTTGATTTCCTCCTCATATCCATCGCGTGTAAACTTGAGTTCTTCCTCCAGCTCGATGATCCTAGTCTTCGCCTTCTTCAACTCCATCATGTCTGCGCACATCTGGTTCTCCTGACGTCGAATGTGCTGGTTTAGCTCCTGGATGAAAGCTGCAATGGATCTATCCTTCTTGGTGCTGATTACTTCCCATTGCTCGTCTCGGCGCCCACATATTTGATAGATGGTGTCCTTAAGCTCCCTGTTGTAGACTTCTCCAATACGTCCCATGGTAATGTGAGCTGCCATGCTCTTGCCTAGGCTCCAGGTGGGTGCTTCGAAAGAAAATTCTATGGGTTTAGAAGTTGGCGAGAACGTCCTTCCCGGAACTTGTACTTGAATCATCCAGCGTTCCTCTTCTGGTAAGGTGGCGTTGTACGTCCCGGTGAAGCTTGGTATTCCAATGTTCAAGCACCTAGTGACTTCCTTCAAGTGGCGTCCAAAAGGTGTGTCTTCATCCGGTTGCACAAACTTCTTCATCTCCGTCATCCTAAAGAGTGGAAAAATGGAGAGGAATCAGAAATGAGTAGAGAAGAGTGACCTATGGTTTATCTTAGTGGTCGTGTCCTACACTCAGCGTGTGCTCTGATACCATATTGTAGCGACCCGACCTCAGATGGTCAAACCTCACGTGCCAGTGTCATCCACTGGATCGATAATCTTGACACACACAGTACTCGAAGGATTTATAACGAGTAGCAATCACACACTTATTACATCGAATGTCTCGAGAAGAGAACTTATTGCAATAATATGGCTTAAGGCCATCTAATACTATAACAGCGGAAGGCTTGGAAGATAAAGTGAGTCCATCAACTCCAGCGGCATAGCTGAGCTGCGCGACAGCGACCTAACGAACCTTACTCCTCGTCGAAAAGTCTTCAACATAATACGTTGCAGCCGAGAGCGTGTCAGCACATGGAATATCTTGGCAATATAACCTGATAAAGCAAGAACAGGATAATGCTATCACTACATGCATATTTGGCTGGTGGAAAGCTCTATGGTTAAAGTTTTACGAAAAGCCAATTTTTCCCTACAACAAAGGAATAGATTTTAATTTAACTATCATGGTGGTTGAAACATTGAGAAGGTATAACCCCAACTTAATCCCAATTAAAGTAGTTAACAACCCAACAATATTAATTAAGAGTGAGGAGATACATGTGATAACCCAAGTACTAGATACTCAACATTGTCCATAACCGGGCACACGGCTAACCATGATTAGATTGTACACTCTGTAGAGGTCTGCGCACTTTTCCCCACAAGACTCGATCGCCTCCATTGATTTCTCGCACTGCATGGTGTTTGAGAAACGGATGACTGTCGGGGAGGCTGATCTGACCCACGAACACCTATGGGGCCGGCGGACCGGACACCTTTCGGTTCGGCAAGGGGCGGAGATCGCACGAAGAGCAGATCGAGGTGAAACACACGAGCAGTTTACCCAGCCGGAGCTCTCAGGAGATAACACTCCCTCTTGCTGCATGTGCGAGTATATTGTGTTCTTGCTAGAAACCTTGAGTGCTCTGATACACACCAGCTCTGAGACCTAAGCGTGAGTGTTTTCGCCTTTGAACCCTCTCTCGTTGCGCATGGGCCTCCTTTTATATGCTCAAGGGTCTCCGACGGTGTGCGCGCGTGAACAAGGGCAAAAATGGAAAAGGATGCGGTTGGTACAGCTACCTCACGGTGTATCATACCTAACCACGAAGGCAGGGGACAAAAGGCATTAAATGCCCGTCGTCGCCCAAGCGATGCATAAAGGGACCATCGAGCGCCACCGCTTGCCATGATGGCAATCTTGTCGGCGTCGCTTACCACGCGCTCCGCGGCGCCTGACCCCTCTTGCCCAGCGGCGCTTGGAAAGGTCGAGGCGACACGTTAGTGGATGTCTTTGGAAGCCGAGTCTGGTGGTAGTCTGCCGCGGCAAGCGCCTTGCCTTGATGGAAGTCGTCTTGTCGGCGCCCGGAATCTTGTCGCTCACCGGGCCTTGCCGAAGGCGGCGTGGCGCGTCGCGACAAGTTCCTGAGATGCCTTGGTTGGCCTTCGGCAAGCTCCTCTTGCGGGGCCTTGTCTCCTAGATGCCTTGGGTGGCCTTCCGGCAAGCTCCTCTTGCGGGGCCTTGTCTCCTTGGCTTGAATACTTTGTTCTTGAATGGCTCCAAAGGAACCATGGAGGACCTTGGCGGTCACCGGCAAGCCTTGCATGAGGTGCTGCAACTGCCGTGCACAACCGGGATACTAGGGTACCCCTACTCTAGTACACCAGCCAGAGCCCCGGACCTGGGCCACCTGCGGTGCCAAGCGCTATTGGGCCAGGCCCAAAACAGAAACGCGGACACACACGGCTGGGTTACGCCATAACTCGCTCCGGACCCACCGTCCCCCACAGCAGCAGCAGCGTCGAATCGGCGTCGTGGGAGAGATCGTCAGGTGGTTTATTATTGAGAAAGATGGAGCGTCTGCTCCTCCCTCTTTATAAGCGGGGAAATAGGGGCAGTTCACCCACCTCTCTGATTGCTTGTCCAATCTCGAAAACCTCTGCTGCTCCCCCTTCTTCCCAAGGCTGAAAGAAGCAGCGCTCCTTCCTCGCCACCAGCATCCTGCGCCGTCGATCTCCCCCACGACCTCCGCTATAGCTCAGCCGACAAGGGAAGGCCGTGAAGTCGAGCGGCGCAGCGGCTCATGGCTGCTGAAAGGCGGGCAATCTTCCCCCTCAGCTCGCCCTTGAAGGATCGAGGAGTACTACTACCTCTTCGGTCAGTCGAGAGGCGAGTGCATCCAGCGCCTGAAGGTACTCCCAGCTACCGCTTGGAACTGGCTCTGAATGGGTACCCTTTCTTTGTTGTTCTTCTCTGCGGGCTCTGCCCGCCCTTCTCTAATTTTACGTGATATCATGAAGACCTACGGGTTCCGCCTCCTTGACTTCACCGCAATGCTGTTACGACCATGGCAGTTTCGCACATCTTTGCGAAAACTTTGTCGAATCTACCCAAGCGTAGCTCTTTTCCGCCACTTCTTTATGCCCGAGTTGAGAGAGGGAGCCTCTTCGGCGGAATCGCTTGGATCTCGAGGATTGGCAGAAGGAAGCTTATCTAGAGGAGAGCTCCGCGGCAAGTGGGAGGAATGGAGGGCAGATTGGTGCTGGATTTTCGAGGAGAACTTCGCAGCCATTTACATGGCGCCAAACCCCAACGGTCTTGGCAGCGATTGGAGCAGCGTGGCCCGGAAGGCGCTAGGCTGAAGATTGCCGTCACCGGATCCTCGCCTTAGACTTGCCGGGCTTCTTGTAGCGCCGTTGGCGCGAACTTTCTTCGTCGCCGCGCCGCCCCTGCAGAGAGGAGGAGACCGCTGGGAGTTCGAGAATGCGGCGGATATCATGAGGTTGCGCCCGGGCCTCAACTTCAACTTCACTGTCTTGGAACTGGATGCGATGCTCTTGGAACTGTTCAAGCACGATCCTGATAATCCCGAATGGTTCATGTTGCCGAGGGGTGTCGTTCCGCTGTGCAACAATTCCTCGCTCGACCGCATCCGTGCAATGATGCCACTGTGCGACTCGCATGGAATTATGCCAACTGGCAAGAGCACTGTAGATGGCGTCGTGCGGGCGTTCTTTAATGACCTGGTAGAAGTGCGGTCCATACGATGAACGGAGGAGCCTCACCGCGACACCAGCGGCGGCGAGATGCAGCGCGCCGCCACCCGAAGCTGGAAGAAGCGGCGGCGGCCGCTGCATGCGCAGTTCAGATTCACCGTGGAGGCGCAGAGGCAGCGAGGCGGCAAGCCTTGTCGGCGAGGGAGCTTGCGGCGAGGAGGAGCTTGCCGAGCACGAAGCTGAGTCGGCGAGCCCTCGGCGCCTCCTCCCACCTTGAGACACCTTGCCGTGGCGGAGCCCCAACTCCACCAGAAGGCGTCTTAGCAAGGCGGAGGCGTGGCGGGCGGCGGACAGGCCAACAGCCGCCCGCGCGCAGCGGCCCAGCTCCACCGCGGCAAGCCTTTGTTGCCGTGGGAGCACCTCACGCCCGCTGCGGCAAGCTGGGCAGGGCCCTCCCAGACCACCGCTTCTGCTCCCGCCAAGCGGCCAAGGAACCCACTCCTCCGCCTCGTCGCACTAAGCGAGCCAGAATTGATCTCTCCGCTCAGTTCAGCGAGGAAGAAGAAAGTAAGATTCATTGCTGTGCTTGTAGTTCTTCAATTTTTGCTTTGTCTTGTATCTGATTTGCTTCCTCTGAACCCATTCCTTTTCAGGGCCGCTGGCCCAGAGGCGTCGAAGAGCCAAAGCCCGGTGATTGTCATCGAGGGCGAACCCACCACGACAGCAGGAGGCGTGCGAGACCACCTTGCGGACCCGGCAACCCTTCCTCAAAGCAGCCCCAGCGCAGCCCCATCATAAGTATATGGTTTACTTCTGCTGTTAGGCATGCATGGGTGCTCTTTCTTTGCGATATCATTTGTTGGTTTGTGTAGGAAGCGAGCAGCCTCACGGAGGCCGGAGAGCCGCTCGAAATGCCATCTGCTTGACTACACACGCCAAGGAGGATCCCCGGCAAGGAGTGCTCTCCGGCAAGGAGACTTCTCCGACAAGGGACAGTTCTCCGGCAAGGGATAGCACCAGCGACCCTTCGGTGGTTGAGACCATGGCTGCAGATCCAACTGCAGGTAATCCTCTTGCCTGAAAACTTCCCTTGTGTTTTTCCTCTTCTGATTTTCTTTTTGGATATTTGCTTGACTTTTCTTTCTTTTCCGGTCGTCAGATCATACGCCCTGAGCCAATGGAGACCCGAGTCGCGGCGAGGAGGGCGTCTTGGCAATCTTGGCAACGCCGCCATCGCCGAAGAAAAAGCCTCGCGAGATGATCCCTTGGCGAAGAGGCTGCCAAAGCTGCCGCTGCGAGAGGCTGGCGAGGTCAGCGATCGACTGATGGCCTGAGAGGCGCGAGGCGCCAGTGCACGCCGACCGCCGATCCTCCGCCGCTGCTGCAGCGTCGAGCTCGAAACCCCAGCCAGCGCCTATTTGAAGGCGGCGGCGGCGTCTTCATCAAGCTCCCCAGGCGTCAAGCTCCGGCGCCGATCAAGGAGAGACTTTTGATGAAGAGTTGCTCGCCTCCGCTGGATGGCGCTGGTCGCCGCGACGCGAGCAGCAGGGCGGCGAGGAGGCAGCTGCTGCGGAAGCTGTTGTCGCTCTACGCGCCCGACAAAGCAAAACTGGTGTCGAGAAGCGGTTGTCGCGGCGGGAGCGAACATATAGAAGCGGAGGAGCTCCGGGGCCTCAACCAGAAGCTCTCGGTCCACGGCAAAGGAGCGGAGCAAATTGCCGAGGCGCAAAGCCTTCCTCCTCGAGAAGGCTGAAGTTGAAGAGCAGCAATGGCTTGCCGCTGAAAGTTGTCTGCGCAGGAAAGCGAGTTGGCGCAGCGGAAGGTTAACCTTGACAGCCATGAGGAGGATCTTGCAGCAGCAAACATTTGGCGGGGCTCTCAAGGAAGCAAAGGATCTTGCCGCAGCTGCCGAGGCCGCCAAGAAGGAGCTGGAGGCGAAGGTGATGCAGCTGGAGGCCAATCTCAAGGAGGCGGCGAGGAGCTTGCTGCACTCAAGCATGGCCGAGAAGGACACCTACACTCTTGGCGAGCTGCAGGGCCGTCTCGCCGAGAGGAGCAAAAGCTCAGCGCCGCCAAGGACTCAACGCAGGTCTTGAGTTGAAGCTGTCTACTTTGACTCAGAGCGGCCCGGGCGGCGCCCGAGGCAGGAGGTGGCCTTGAAGGAGAAGATCAAGGCTGACGGCGTTCTTTGGCGAGTGCTGCTGCCGCCTGAAACACTCTTAGGGAGAATGTGGAGCCTTTGGACCGAGGGTCTCGTGGATGTTGCCTTGACCATCGGCGAGGCTGGGCGCAGCTTGGGATGGAGGATCTTGGGTATTCCTCCGATGAGCACCTCCAACCCAGCGCCAAGCTCAGCTTGTTCGTCAAGGGCGTGGCGACGGCCCTCCAGCGACTCCGGGAAGAGATCCCAAAGCAGCTCGCCGACGAGTCGCACCAGATCTGCGGGGAGCTCTTCAAAAGTCTTGATGAAGGTGGCCTTCCGCAATCCAGGCCTCAACCTCACCGCGTCCTCAAGACCTTGCCGCCGGAAGCTGATGTGGAAGCGCTCAAGACCCTTATCGCACCCATTGTGGACAGGGTGGCGGGATCAAGAGGTTGAGGGCGATCGCGTAGATTAGGCCGCCGTTTTCTCTTTTTCTTATCGCTGCTGGTCATGTTATGAGAACAATCTATTAGAGATGCGACAAGCTATCTTAATATAACTCTATTTGGGTAGTGACTGCTATGTTATTTCCTTTACTTGATTCCTTCCTTTGTATGTTTTCACCCTCGCTTTAGGGGAACTTGTCGTATGAGCACCTTTGCCATGGCAGCGGAGTCTGGAGACGTCGGCAACTCTTTGGCGGTGCTGCTACCGACAAAAACCTTATGTCATAACTAGTTGCAGCTCACTTAGGTTGTTGGCGGACTCGAAACAAAGTAAGGCGCAGCTAGCCACGAGTTAGTTCCTCTGCGCAGGTTTTCCATACAAAGTATGGTCGTTCGAGGAAGATAACTTAAAAATATTAAAACTGATTGCTCAAATTTTGTAACTTAGCTTTTACGCCGTTTGCTTTCGGTGGCGAAACTTCCTTGAGCGGCCTTTGGTCCACACCATTATCTTCTCCTTTCCCCGGCAAACTTGTGGGCGAGGGAACCTTCCTTTCTTTGAGAAAGAGAAAGAAGAGACAATAAAGATATGGAGCCTTATGGCTCGTTATTGCTTACCGGGGGTAGGTGCTGCACAAAGTGTCAGATAACGCATGCAATAAAATGTAGAAAGCATGAAATTGACAAGATGTGCGGAGCACATGAGCATTACTTATGCACGGGGTCTGCGCCCGGCTTTGTACAAAGGATTACATGCAACATCGGCAAGACTTGTACAAAAGGTGGTTGCGGAACAGGTTCCGGCAACCGCCCTCTGAGTAAAACTTACGAAGATGCTCAATGTTCTAGGAGTTGCTCACGGAATGCCATCTTGGTCTCAAAGCGGATAGCGCCAGGCCTAGTGACTCGTTTCACCCGGTAAGGCCTTCCCGCCGGCGTCAACTTGTTGGAATTCTTGGCGGATTGAGCGCGAAGAACAAGGTCGCCTTCCTCGAGACTTCGGCATTAACTGCGGCTATGGTAGCGGCGCAAAGCTTGCTGATATCGAGCAGCTCGTCTGGCTGACTGAAGAGCGGTCCTCCTCAAGGAGCAGCGTGTCATCTTGTGCAAGCTGCTCTTGCTCAAGCTCATCATAAGCGAGCACTCGAGGTGACCCGTATACAAGTTCCGTGGGGAGAACTGCCTCTGCTCCATAGACTAAGCGAAAGGTGTCGGCGGTGGCTCGATTTGGCGTCGTTACGATCGACCAAAGAACCACCCGCAGCTCCTCAATCCAGTTTTTCCGTACTTGTGCAGCTCTGTCGAAACTCCTGGTCTTGAGCCCCGCAGCACTTCAGCATTCGCCCTCTCCGCTTGACCGTTACTTCTCGGATGAGCAAGCGAAGCAAAGCAGACCTTGGCGCCAAGATCTTGGGCGTCTTGCATGAAGGTGCGGCTCGTGAATGCGTGCCGTTGTCGGTGATGATCTGTTAGGGATTCGAAGCGGCAAACAATCGACTTGAAGAACTTGACTGCGCATTTGTCTGTCACCTTCCTCACTGCTTCCACTTCCGCCACTTTGTGAACTTGTCGATTGCAGCGTACAAGTACTCAAAGCCCCGACAACTTCGGGGAAAGGGGCGAGGATGTCGAACCCCGGACCAAAAATGGCCAGGATAAAGGGATCGTCTGGAGAGCTTGAGCTGGCTGGTGTATCTTCTTGGAATGGGCCTGCACGCTTCACACTTGGTTACTTGTGCAGTTGCATCTGGAGGCTGTCGGCCAAAAGAAACCTTGCGGAGCGCTTTGCGGCAAGTGCTCTTCTTGCCAATGTGGTGACCACATATGCCTCCATGTATCTCTGCCAACAGCTTTTTCCCGTCTTCCCGGTGAATACACTTCAATTTCACGCCGTTGAGTCTTCTTCTGTAAAGTGTGTCGTCGACAAACTGGTACATACTTGACTGCCGGGCTACTCTTTCCGCTTCTTCTTGCTCTTCGGGAAGTTCTCCTGTCTGAAGGAAACGGACAATCTGCTGGGCCCATGCTGGAGCTTGCGGCTCGACAACAAGGACTAAAGGCACATCTGCTGCTGCGGGAACATCTGCTTCTCTGGCGAGAACCTGCGGCTCAGCGAGCTTGGCGTTCCCGGCAAGCTTGCGAACAAAACTTGTCGGGGCGTCAGCTGTGGAACAAACCCTAGGGCTTGCCGGAGCAGACTGCTCCTCAGCACCCTTGGTGTTGATCTTGAGGACCCTCTTGGCGACGGCTTCGGGGAGCTCTGTCGGAAAGTAGTCACCAGAAATCAACTTCCTCTTCTTGTTCTGTCCAGTTGATGGCGTTACGGATGGTTGAGTCAGTTTGAGCACAAAGATCCTTGGTTCCACAGGTAACTTAAGTGCGGCGCACTTCGACAGGCCATCAGCAATGTCGTTCTGAGCTCTTGGAACATATTCCATTTGCAGGCCGTCAAAGTGCTCCTCTAGCATTCTTACTTCATCAACATAAGCTTCCATCAATGGACTCTGATAATTCTTGTTTACTTGGCGGACGACAAGCTGTGAGTCACCCTTGAAAATGAGCTTCTTGATCCCAATGTCTACTGCGATCCTGAGACCGGCAAGCAAACCTTCATACTCTGCAGTATTGTTCGTTGCTTGCTCCTTGGGAAAGTGCATCTGGACACGTACTTGAGGTGCTCTCCAGTGGGTGCAACAAGTAGCACGCCCGCACCGGCGCCTTGCAGCGAGAAGGCACCATCGAAGTACATCAGCCACTCTTTGCTTGCTTCCTTGATGGGGACGCTCGTTTCTGGAATTTCTTCATCTTGCGTTGGCGTCCATTCTGCTATAAACTCCGCCAATGCTCTGCTTTGGATAGTTGAGGTGCTCCCAAACTTGAGGCCAAAGCTTGACAGTTCAGTGCCCACTCGACAATCCTGCACTTTGCTTCGGATTTTGCGATATCCTCTTGATGACAGTGGCGACTGTGATCTCATGTGCTTGGAAGTAATGGCGCAGCTTTCGAGGCCATGAGAAGGCGAAAAGCAATTTCTGCACACGAGTACCTTGACCTAGCCCCTGCAAAAGGGGCGGCAAAGTAAACTGGGCACTGCACCATTCTTTTCTGCATCTTCTCATGCGCTTTGCAGATCCATCTTTGTGGGACGAGCTTGCGGTGAAGTCTCTTGCTTGTCGCTGGATGCATCTGCCGTGGTTGCTGGCTCATCATCCGCCTCCTCTCCGCTACTAACGCAGCACTAACCACTTGATTGGTTGCCGCTATATATAGCAGCAACTTCTCTTGTGGCTTAGGTGCGACAAGTATTGAGTGGAGGACAGGTATCTCTTTAAGTCCTGCAGCGCAGCCTCCGCTTCGAGTCCATTTCATTGGACCTGCCTTTTTCAATATTTTGAAAATGGCAGGCGCATTAACAGAACCTAGAGATGAACCTGCTTTGAGAGCAGCTACATAACCGGCAAGTCTCCGTACATCCTTGGCGCTTTGGTGCTTCAATCTGCTCAATGGCCTTGATCTTTTGGGATTGGCTTCAATTCCTCGCTGAGACACGAAGAACCCGAGAAGCTTGCCGGAGGGGACTCCAAACACACACTTATCGGGGTTGAGCTTGAGGTTGATCTTGCGCAGATTTGCAAAGGTTTCGTCTAAATCTTGAACCAGAGTCGCCTTGTCCTTTCTCTTGACCACTATGTCATCCATGTATGCTTCCACATTTCTGTGTATTTGCGGCTCAAAAGCGTCATGGACTACCCTTGCAAATGTTGAACCCGCATTCTTTAAACTGAAAGGCATCCGTACAAAACAATATGTGCCACATGGGGTGATGAATGCGGTCTTCTCCTCATCCTCTTCTACCATGAAGATCTGATGGTATCCTGAGTATGCATTAAGAAATGAAAGCAAGTCACATCCGGCCGTGGAGTCAACAATCTGGTCGATACGCGGCAAGGGAAATGGGTCTTTGGGACAAGCTTTATTAACATCGGTAAAGTCTATACAAAGCCTCCATTTCTCGTTTGCCTTGCACACGACTACAGGATTGGCCAACCACGTAGGATGGAGCAGTCCTCTGACAAGGCCTGCTGCTTCCAATTTCTTGATTTCTTCTGCGATAAATTCTTGGCGCTCCACTGCCTGCTTCCTGACTTTCTGCTTGACGGGCCGCGCATGAGGACAGATGGCAAGATGGTGCTCAATTACTTTCACAGGAACACAGGATGTCGGGCGGTTGCCATGCAAATACATCGGCGTTAAGCCCGCAGAGAAAGCAGCAGGCGCCTTCCTATTTAGGGTCGAGAGTGGCGATGGTGAAGGTACCACCGGTGCCATCCTCCTTGGCGGACACCTTCTTGGTCTCTGGTGGAGCTGCCATTGCCTTCTTGCACTTGCGGTGGAGCTCGATGGTGCGTCCTCGGCGGTAGCGCAGCACTCGAAGAGGTGCGCTTGCCGGGTGGGCATCGAACTCTTGCGGACTTGGTCTTCTTCTTCGCCCGGGAGCTTCAGCGGCAAGTGAGTTGTGATCTGCTGCGGCTGCTGCTTCCGGTAGATCTTTTCGGCGCGAGATAAGAGCATCTTTCTTGTCGCCGAGGGCGGAGATGACACTTATCGGGCTGGCATCTTGACATGTTGTATGCATAGTCGAGGCCGCCATGAATTTGGCGAGTCTTTGGGCGGCCAAGTATCCCATTGTAGGGCAATGGAAAGTCGACAACGTCAAAAGTGACCCTCTCGATTCTGAAGTTCAACTTCGCTGCCAAATGTCACCGGCAACAGATCTTTCCTTGACTTGCTCCTTCCCGGATTGATTCCTTGGAATGTGCGGTCTCTTGAGCTTCGCCATCGGGGATCTGGAGTTTCGGAGTACCGCTGAGGAGATCAGGTTCAAGCCGGCCACGCCGTCGACTAGCATCTTAGTGACCTTGAGGTTGCGGATAGTTGGTGAAACCAACATCGGCAAGCACCGACCGCAGATTATGCGATCAGGGTGGTCCTCAATATCAAAGATGATAGGCGTCTTGGACCATTTCGAGGCTTGCGTGACTCAGCGGATGGTTACGCCGCTGACTTCCGCATCCACTGCTTGGTGGCGGTGTGAAGTATGCATAGAAGCACCGCCGTCAACGCACAAGACCTCTCGTGGCTTTCGGAACTCCTGCTAATCGGTCTCGTCATCATCCATATCTTCATCGTCGTCATCATCTTCATCCTTGTCGCGGCGCTGGAGGTCTGTCTCCTTGCCGCTGCTTGGCTTTTTGCATGGCGTCCTCCTCGGTTGGGGCGTTTCTTGCGGATCCCCGGCACCTTCACTGGGCCTTCTCCTTGTCGCGCCGCTTCGTATTCAGCCTTCTGCTGCTCGACAAGCTGCTCGACCTTCTTGCAGCTCTAGAGGTCATGGCCCTTAGTGCGGTGGATCTTGCGATGTGCTTGTTGGTGCCGTCCCCGCTTGTCGGCGACCGCCACACACTGGTAGTTGGCGCGCGGCAATCTCCTTGCCGGGGCTACCAGCTTTGGTTTTCTTGGCGCCACCTCCGTTGCGGACTGCTCAACAACTAGCACATCTTTGCCTTTCTTCTTCTGTTGTTCCGCCGCGGTTTTTCTTTGCGGGGCAGCCTCCTCACTTTCAGATCCTCCTGCTTCTATATTCTCTCCGAGTCTCCTCCCTTCCTCGACGCGCACACTTGTCGGCCCGGGGCATACAGCTCAGCGGCGTCTCGATCTTGCACATCGCCATCTCCTCCGCATCCTGCGGTTGCGCGCGTTTCGATGGAGCGCTGATTACGCGGCGGGGTGGACATCTGGATGTTGTGCTATACGGCTGAATCTCTGAATGTACTTGCGCGGGGCTCTCCTTCCTTACAGGCGGCAGATGAAGGTCGCTCTCTTGGCCATGAGGTTTGTGGCCGCCCGTAAAAGGCACCGACAAACTGATGGCATAGATCTGTCGGGAGGATATGGAGTTGTCCGGCAAGTGCATGAGCGAGATCGACATTGGGCTTGAGTACCGGCAGGAAGTAGTTGGCGAGAATCTTGTCGTCCGCCCCGGCAGCTTGCACCGCAATGGTGTAGAATCTGAGGAACTCCGACGGATCGTCTTGCCGTCGTACTTCTCATGCACGTCGGCGAAATTCTTCTTCTGGGCCTTTGGACTTGCCGCAGCTCACGAGTGAACGCAGGGCAACCTACGCGTCTGACAAATTACTGGTTCCCCTGGCGCATGCATGTCGACGAGAGGGCCCAGCCTTCTCTTCGGCGCTCGATGCGAGTTCGGCGTCTTCTTCTTGTCGTTCGTGAAGAACTTGGCGCTGATCGCGACGAGCTCGTGGATCCGATGATGCGGTGGAGTCATTGTCGAGGTGGATCCGGTGGTCGGCGATCTTGGCCTTCGAGGTGGAGAGTGCGGTGGTTGCACCCCACCGGCCGTCGCCACCGGCTCGAGCTTAGCAGTCCTGCGGCGGCAGCGATACACTTGGTTGCCGCGAGTGTCGCCGTTGGCAAAGCCGATGAGACTACGAATGGTGGCCCTCCATTCATCAACCTTGTCTGCCGTTGGGGGTAATCCGGGGAGCGATTGAGCTCTCGCCAAGGCTTCTGCTGGAGTGGTGGGTGGCGATGGCGAGCGGCGCGAGGCGGGATATGCTCGGACTTCTAACTATGTCGAAGGAGCAGTATCCCGTCCAGCGGCAGTGCCTCGCTTCGTGCCGGCTGTTGGCGTGTATCTGGTCTTGAGCATCCGAGATCCACCGGCTCGATCTTGGCCCAACGAACGTATGGTATTGCGAGTACCATGACGTTGTCGGTCTCGCGCCTCCTGAGATGGGCGCGGTGCATGTACGAACGCCGAGGTCTGCGCAGCCTTGTCCTTGGACTTGGTAACACCGTGGGCTCCCTCGTCGACGCCCGTTCTTCCGCCGGCGTCTACCCCACCACCCGTTTGCTCCGGTGGTGGCGGGATCGACATGGACGGATCAGCTGCCGCCGAAGCCTTCTTCTTCGGTGTCATGTCGATGAAGAAGATGAAGATGTTGCTCGTGTGAACGCCGGATCAGGTTCACACAATCTCGACGCCCCCTACCTGGCGCGCCAAAGATGTAGGGGAGGCTGATCTGACCCACGAACACCTATGGGGCCGGCGGACGGGACCCCTTTCGGTTCGGCAAGGGGCGGAGATCGCACGAAGAGCAGATCGATCGGTGGCACCACGAGCAGTTTACCCAGCTTCGGAGCTCTCCGGAGAGATAACACTCCTACTGCTGCATGTCTGAGTATATTGTGTTCTTGCTAGAGAGCGCTGAGTGCTACAGTACACACCAGCTGCGAGAGCTAGCGTGAGTGTTTTCTGCCTTTGAACCCTCTCTACATTGCGCATGGGCCTCCTTTTATATGCTCAAGGGGTCTCCGACAGGTGGCAACGTAGACAAGGGCAAAAATGGAAAAGGATGCGGTTGGTACAGCTACATGCGATGTATCATACCTAACCACGGCGGCGGGGACAAAGGCATTAAATGCCCGCTCTCGTCGCCCAAACAGTGCATAAAGGGACCGTCGGGCGCCACCGCTTGCCACGATGGCAATCTTGTCGTCGCTTGCCACCAGCGCTCCGCTGGCCGCATCCTCTTGCCACGGCGCTTGGAAAGGTCCTGGCGACACGTTAGTGGATGTCTTTGGAAGCCTTGGTCTGAGTGGTAGTCTGCGCATGACAGCGCCTTGCCCATGATCGCCGTCTTGTCGCGCCCAGAATCTTGTCGCTCACCGCGCCTTGCCGGGACGCGTGGCGCGTCGCGGCAAGTTCCTTGAGATGCCTTGGTTGGCCTTCCCGGCAAGCTCCTCTTGCCGGGGCCTTGTCTCCTAGATGCCTTGGGTGGCCTTTCCGGCAAGCTCCTCTTGTCGGGGCCTTGTCTCCTTGGCTTGAATACTTTGTTCTTGAATGGCTCCAAATGAACCATGGAGGACCTTGGCGGTCACCCGGCAAGCCTTGCCGCGGGGTGCTGCAACTGCCCGTGCACAAGTTCGGGATACTAGGGTACCCCTACTCTAGTACACCGACAATGACTGAGACACAGTCTTTCAGAAACATTAACTCTCCTACTCCGGGTAGACCATACCAAACCTACAAAACCCACTACCTGCTGATCTGCCTCTTCAATAGCTTCACGTAACCTACTCAACTATGCTAGAGCCCATAGTAGCTTGTGGCTGCACACGTAAGTTTCTAGCATGAATCATCTCAGTTCCCTTTAAGCCTGGGTGGCGGTCCATAGGAAGATCACACGGGTACCGCGGGATTTCCAAAAAATAAAACAGACAACACTGGGTTCCCAGGTGCCTCAATCCACCCAGATGTTAATTTTAAGTTGCCACCTTAAGTTAACCATTAATTAACAATCGCACATCTGTCATGGATTCACTCAAACCCAACCACGTCTACGAGCATAGCATCGCAACATAAGCAACACGTAGAAGTAACTTCCAAGGGTTTGATAGTAACAGGGCAATAGGTTCTACCTCAACAACTACTTCCCAACCCACAAGTTAATGACATACTAATCATGCAATGTTTGAGGATAGGAACTAATGCATAAAAACTGGGTATGAAAAGAGTATGATCAATGTGTTACTTGCCTGGCTGACGATCCACGAATCCTAGAGACTCGTAGTAACACGCTTCGCACTCCGGGAATTCTATTGCAAGCAAACAATAACATACATAAGCAACAAGCAATGATGCACAAGCAAAAGTCAAATAAATGAGGCTGACCAGAAATTTCAACTTAAGAACTCCGATTCGCAAAAGAATCAAACCAAACGGAACAACGAAACTCAAACGGCGAAAGAAACTAGATCCGTTTACTAATCTGAACTAGGGTAAAATTTTTACAGTACCAAAATCTTGTTTAAGTTGTTTAGACAGAAAGAGGGTCTCGAGTCGAAGATCTAGGCGCTTGAATCGCCTGATTCCGACTAACGAGCGAAAAGATAAACATAAACTAAGATCGGATCAGAAATCGCGATCAGAAAAATCGCGGAATAAATCAGAGAAAACGAAAAACTGACGAACAGACTAACGAACGAACATTCGTTATCTGGATCGAAACGAAGAACGTGTTCGTTAAAACGAACGAACGAGCGAACGCTCTCTAAATAAATAAACCGGAGAAAAACCGATCTATTTAAAAAAGCGAAAACTAGGGTTTCTAAAAAACCGAACGGTTTTTAAAAAAAACGGCGGCGGATCCGGCGGATACCACCGACGAGGGGTCCGTCGAGGTGATCTGGGAGGCGGAAGCTCACGGGCAGCGGGCTTGGCGGCGGCTAAGCATGTAGCGTGGCGGCGAGGGGCGTGGTGGTGGCTGCGGCTCAAGCGGCGGCAGTGGTGGTGGTTTGGGCGGCGGGGTGGCGGCTTATAAGGAGGCGGCTTGCTTGGAGGTGGGGGCAAGCGGCGGCGAGGCGGAGTCGGCTCGGACTCCGGGTCCGGCTTGAGGCTGGAGAGTAAGCCTGTGGCGGTTTCTTCAGGCGGCTCAGCTCAGTGGGCCTTAGGCCCGATCGAGCTTGAGAACTTTTTTAAATAATTCCGCCGATAGAAAATAAATCCTGTAAAATAAAATAAAAATCTAAAAATGCCAAAAAAATTTCACCGTCTAAATGAAATATTTAGAATGAGATGAACATTTTCTTGGCCCTAAAATGCAATTTTGAAAACGTGCAATTTTTCTAATGCAAATAAAATCAAAATAAACTCAAATAAAATCCAACAAATGATTTTAACATTTTTCCTCCAATATTTCAATTTTTTTGGAGAAGTCATATTATCTTCTCTCATTTATTTTTATTATGAAATATTTTTCGGAGAGAAAATAATTAAAATCAAAGATCCTTGTTTCAATATTCGATAAAAATCAAATATGAAACCCGGAAAATCCCCAACTCTCTCCGAGGGTCCTTGAGTTGCTTAGGATTTCAAGGATTGCGGAACGAAGATGCAATAAAATATGATATGGATGGATGATCTATCTATAACATTCCAAATTAAAAATTTGGGATGTTGCAGGAGGGGGCCGGCGGCCTCATAGGGTGCGCCCCAAGGGGGGAATCGTACTCCTACTAGGAGTAGGTTCCCCTTTCCTAGTCCAACTAGGAGGGGAAGGAAAGAGGAGGAGGGGAGAAGGAAAGAGGGGGGCGGCCCCCAAAGCCCTAAACCAATTCAGTTTGGGCCTGGGAGGGGGGGGCGCACCCCACACTTCCACTACAAGAAATATGTCAACTAGTGACCTTCTGTCAGTGACCCTGGAAGAATTGGTCATAGATCTATGACCATTTCAGACCAATTGGTCAAAAGCTGTTCGGGGGGCTCCAAACCCTAAACTATAACGACCATTTTGGTCAGAAAGGTCGTAATTTCCTTACATGAAATGGTCATATAGTAGATAGCACTTGTCCGCTGCCTTATTTCTAGCTGACCACGACCAATATAGATGGTGATAACCTTGTAAATTGTGGTGGGTTGCTATGACTAGGCACCACCTCATCAGTTTTGCCTATGTGTCATGTCCATGTGGCAATTTTTGCCCCAGGTTGTGAAGCAACCTATATTTCTGTCATTCCCAAAATTCCAAAAAAAATCTCATAAATTCTTTGGGTCGTATCTTCGTCAAATATGTAAAAAAACCTTCCTTGCCTAGTTCAAAAATAATTCAACAATATTCATATTCCTATTATGTTCAGAACAACACTTTGTGAAGGAAGTACCACTTTGGCATGTCCAAATAGTATCCATTTTCTACATTGCTTTCCTATGCCCAAATAACCATCCTCCACCAAATGCCAGCTCAATCCATTCATTACTTTGAGCCCAACTTCAACATTCGTATTTATGTCCAATGTGGTACTTTGCAAAGCAAGTACCACCTAGGATCCTCCTTTTGAGCTGAAAATTTGTGAAGACGGTCTTCTTAGTAACTGTTCATCCTCAGCCAAAACTCATGCCCATTAGCCATGTACATTTCCCGTACCGCTAATCAAACACTTGGCTGCTAATTCATGTTTGAGCATCGATCGGTCTCCCCGTGAGAATCTTATGTTGTAATTTTCTTCTTAGCACCTACCTGGGGAGTGCCCAACCCACTAGACATGCCTAGGCCGCCCAGAACACATGGCAACGCCACGGTCACGTGGTGACCATGCGGCGGGCATGCGAGTTTACGCGCTCTACAGCTGGGGCCCTCGGCCACCGCCCAAACCTTGACGTATCGCCACCAAACCATGTATTTATGATTAAATAGGTACTTATGTAACTATAAATGATTTTTGGAAAAAATAAATAGCAAACTATGAGGCAGCTGCAGTTCAAATTTGACCCGCTTCGGTGAATCATGGAAATTTGTCTTTTTCACGAGAGGTGGATCAAAACTTTTTACACCCAACCATTTTGTCAATTGTGCATTAAATATGTCCTAGTATTTTAGAAAATTGATTTTGTCCAATTTTGCAACAATTATTTGGGAGGTCCTTCACAAAAAAACCTCCTTTTGGGCACTCGAAAAATGGAAAATGGTTTTTTCGTCCACAGAAAACGAAAAATTCCTTAGGCAACATTGTTTGCCATTCCAATATGCACCCTTGTGCACAATATGAGATCATTTGAACAAACTATGCCATGAATGTGGCCATAAGATTGATCATTTGGCTTGAAAGCCATTAATCTCCACACGTGATAGCTCGTTTCTTAGAACATTTTTTTAAACAATTGTCGTATTACAAGTTTTTTATTTTTCCTGGGAACTCGGCCACATATAATGACATAATAAGAAGGTTTCCCAATTATTTGATTTTTTTGAATTTTTTATGCCTGTTTCAAAATGCGGTCAAAGCGGCGGGAATGACCGTTCCTAGCTAGTGGTTGAATCTTGGATTTTTTTTTGGCGTTTATCTTATTAAATATATACTTATGTACCTAGAAATGATTTTTGGAAAAAAATAAAGAGCAAACTACAAGGCAGCTACAGTTCAAATTTGACCCGCTTCCACCTGAATCGGTGGAAATTTGTCTTTTTCACGAGAGGTGGATCAAAATTTTTTACACCCAACCATTTGGTCAATTGTGCATTAAATATGGCCTAGTATTTTATAAAAATTATTTGGTCCAATTTTGCAACAATTATTTGGGAGGTCCTTCACAAAAACCCTCCTTTTGGGCACTCGAAAAATGGAAAATGGGTTTTTCGTCCAAAGAAAATGAAAACTTACTTAGGCAACATTGTTTGCCATTCCAATATGCACCCTTTTGCACATATGAGATCATTTGAACAAACTATGCCATGAATGTGGCCATAAGATTGATCATTTGGCTTGAAAGCCATTGATCTCCACACGTGATAGCTCGTTTCTGAGAACATTTCTTTTAAAATAATTGCCGTATTACAAGTTTGTTATTTTTCCTGGGAACTTGGCCACATATAATGACACAATGCGAAGGTTTCCCCATTATTTTATTTTTTTGAATTTTTTATGCCCGTTTCGAAATGCGGTCAAAACGGCGGGAATGACCGTTCCTAGCTAGTGGTTGAATCATGGAATTTTTTGGTGTTTCTATGATTAAATAGATACTTATGTACCTAGAAATGATTTTTGGAAAAAATAAAGAGCAAACTATGAGGCAGCTACAGTTCAAATTTGACCCGCTTCCAGCTGAATCGGCGGAAATTTGTCTTTTTCACGAGAGGTGGATCAAAACTTTTTACACTCAACCATTTGGTCAATTATGCATTAAATATGGCCTAGTATTTTAGAAAATTGATTTGTCCAATTTTACAACAATTATTTGGTAGGTTCTTCACAAAAACCTCATTTTGGGCACTCGAAAAATGGAAAATGATTTTTTCGTCCAAAGAAAATGAAAACTTCCTTAGGCAACATTGTTTGTCATTCCAATATGCACCCTTGTGCACAATATGAGATCATTTGAACAAACTATGTCATGAATGTGGCTATAGGATTGATCATCTGGCTTGAAAGCCATTGATCTCCACACATGATAGCTCGTTTCTGAGAGCACTTTTTTAAAATAATTGCCGTATTACAAGTTTATTATTTTTGCTAGTAACTTGACCACATATAATGACACAATGCGAAGGTTTTCCATTTTTTTGTTTTTTTATGAATTTTTTATGCCCGTTTCAAAATGCGGTCAACACGACAGGCATGACCGTTCCTAACTAGTGGTTGAATCTTGGAAAATTTTGGTGTTTCTCTGATTAAATAGATACTCTTGTACCTAAAAAAGATTTTTTGGAAAAATAAATAGCAAACTATGAGGCAGCCGCAGTTCAAATTTGACCCACTTCCAACTGAATCGGCAGAAATTTGTCTTTTTCACGAGAGGTGGATAAAAGCTTTTGACACCCAACCATTTGGTAAATTATGCAATAAATATGTCCTAGTATTTTACAAAAAATGATTTGGTACAATTTTGCAACAATTATTTGGTAGGTCTTTCACAAAAAAAACTTATTTTATGCACTCGAAAAATGGAAAATGAATTTTTCATGCAAAGAAATTGAAAAATTCCTTAGTCAACATTGTTTGTCATTCAAGATACAAACTTGTGCATAATGTGAGACCATTTTTTGATTTTTTTTCATGTGTAAAAGTAGAAGAAAAACAAAAGAAAAAACACAATTATATGTGCTCTATTCTTATTGGTTGGTTTAGTTGTCACATGGATCGATGACATGGCCACCCATCCATCCGTCCAACTCTCCACCCCTCCATCCAGCCATCCATCAGCAGCCCAAACCCTAACCCGCACCCGTCCACTTCTCCTCCCTCAGCTCCTCGCCGCCGCCACCTCCTCCCAGATCCCCCTCTCCCCTCTGCCCGACCTCCCTCTCTCTGCCATCCCAACCCCGCCACCGGCCTCCCCCATCCCCACCGCCGACGAACTCCTCATCGCCCCCAGCGCCAGCCATCCTCCCTTCCACCACCCCTCCTGTCCGAGTCGCCCCCTCATGACCAAATTTCGCGAGCCAATTCCCCTCCCCTCCATGCACCCCCACGCGTGCGATCCAGGCGGAGATGGACGCCGCCGCCGCCGTCGCCCCCCATCCCCACCATCAACGGCCACCACCTCCTCTCCTCGGGGCCCAGTGCAAGAAGGCGAGGCGGATTGGCGGCCTTGTCCACGCCGATCGTGCGGACACAGCCTCAATCTGGAGGGAGGGATTTGGCAGCCATGGTGATGGGGGTCGCCTCCCTCCTCCCTCCCCTCGGCGGAGCTCACCGGTGGGTCCCTGGGCTGGCGCGGCTCCCACGAACAGAAGCCCGTCGCAGCATCGCACAACAGCAAGCCCATCGCCCCAGACCGACGCACGGCGACCTCACCAACTCCAGCCAGGATGGTTGCGGTCAGGGTGAGCCCCTCTTACTCGTACGCACCGCTGTCACGGGGATTAGATCTCGTCGTGTAATCTGAACTGTACATTTGGCGCTAGTGCTCGTGCAGTTCCACTAGTACCAGGTGGTCGGGAGGGGCCTGCCGACGCCGACGGAGGCGCATCCCATGATCTACCGCATGAAGCTCTGGGTCATGTTTCGTTGTGTATCAGCTATACTGGTTCACCCTTTGATGATTTTGCTTGCCATCGTTTTTTCTGTTGCACTGTTAGATATTAATATTATGCGTGAATGTGAGTAGCTTGCTGAATCAATAGGGGATGAGCTTCTCTACGATTTATTGTGAATCCGCCTTCTGACACTCGTTAGGTACTTGAGATGGTACTTGGTCCACTCCCTTGTGGCCACATCTTTGTTAATTGATGTATTCTTATGATCTGGCTTCTGGTGGTACAGTTCATGTAGCTGGCGGATAACTCGCACTGGAAAGGAGTGAAATACTCCTGGTACTTGCATAGGTTTAAAAAAGACTTGCATAGGTTTAAAAATACTCCTGGTACTTGTGATGAAACCAACAAGCAACTTGCTAACCTCTTTCAGTGTTCCATCATCTTTTCATTCTTAAATTTCAGTGTTCAATTTCAGATTATACAAACTGGAAGTGTCTGTTCTTTTTCTTTTTGAAGTAGGGAGATTCCTACTGCTTATTAGTATCTTTTCACAATCTGAAGTAACTGTTCACAATATTTTTCTTTTTGTTGTTCAGAAAATGTTAGTTGAGCTAAGTAACTTTAACTTGGTATAAAATTGGTCTGATATTAGTTTAATATCACAAAAGTAGGAAGGTTCACCCTTTGAGCGAGGCTATAAGAATGGTGTGCTGAGACGCTTGTCGGTGTCAAAACCGGCGGTTCTCGGGTAGGGGGTCCCGAACTGTGCGTCTAAGGCGGTTCTCGGGTAGGGGGACACGATGTTTACCCAGGTTCGGGCCCTCTCGATGGAGGTAATACCCTACTTCCTGCTTGATTGATCTTGATGATATGAGTATTACAAGAGTTGATCTACCACGAGATCGTAGAGGCTAAACCCTAGAAGCTAGCCTATGGTATGATCGTTCTTGTCCTACGGACTAAACCCTCCGGTTTATAAAGACACCGGAGGGGGCTAGGGTTACACAGAGTCGGTTAAAAGGGAGGAGATCTACATATCCGTATTGCCAAGCTTGCCTTCCATGCCAAGGAGAGTCCTATCTGGACACGGGATGAAGTCTTCAATCTTGTATCTTCATAGTCCAACAGTCCGGCCAAAGGATATAGTCTGGCTGTCCGGAGACCCCCTAATCCAGGAATCCCTCAGTAGCCCCTGAACCAGGCTTCAATGACGATGAGTCCTCCTCTGAATACTCCATAGAAGATTTTGAACACAAGGATAGTGTCTGGCTCTGCAAAACAAGTTCCACATTCCACCGTAGAGAGAGAATAACATTTCCACAAATCTAATCTGCTGACGCATTTTGCCGCATGACATCACACCACGGCCCGGTCTTTATTCGAACCGTTTTTCACAACCAGCCACCGCACATATCGCGAGGTGGTTTCCTTGGCACGTCTTTGTCGAAGCAGAGATCGTGTCCCCTTATAACAAGATTCTCATCAATACGGATATGGGTAACCCAACCGCGCCACCAATTACGGCGCTTGGGAAATAAGAGGCTTTACCAGGAGAGTGGGGAGGCGCATCGCCTCTTCCGCCCTTATAAAGGGACAAGGATTCACTCTTTTCACCCACGCCTTCTCCCCGATTCATTCCCTTCTGCTCAAGCTCCAGAGCCCAAGCGTTCATCTTCTCTGCCCACTAAAGGGCTTCCGAAGATGTCAGGATCCGGAGCAGGAGGCAAATGGATGGCCTCTATCGTCCGAGAGAAGGATATCAAAAAGCTTCGGAAGGCAGGGTACCTGGCCAAGAAAATCAGCCACTGTCTCCCGACGGCGGGACAGATCGTCCCTACTCCGAACCCCATGAGAGGGTTGTATTCCTCCCTCACTTTGTCCGCGGGCTAGGGTTTCCCCTCCACCCGTTCGTTCGCGGCATCATGTATTATTATGGGATCGATCTTCACGATCTGTCCCCTAATTCCTTCCTCAATATCTCGACATTCATTGTCCTGTGCGAGGCTTTTCTCCGCATTTCACCGCACTTCGGTTTATGGCTGAAGATTTTTAATGTGAAGCCCAAGGTGGTGGGCGGCGAGAACGCCGAGTGTGGGGGCGCCATGGTGAGCAAGATGCCCAACGTCATATGGCCAACGGGAACCTTCAATGATTCTGTCAAGGAGTGGCAACAACAGTGGTTTTATATCACTGAGCGTGCGGCACAGAGTGGGCCGCCTCTCCCAAGTTCCAATCCGGCGCCCCCTGTGGCTTACATCCTGGGTCAAGAAAGGCCTGGACTGGTCCTCGTCCGACAAACTGTCGGTGCTCCAGACGCGCGTTGAAGATATGGGAGACAAGAACATTGAGCTTGTCAATGTGGTCCAGGTGATGTTAGTTCACCGGATCTTGCCTTGTTAGCACCGGACTTGCAATTTATGGAAATTTGATCCGGCCAGGCACCAAACCTTGCAAGAGCTGTTCGGCTCCTCGCACAAGGACATCTGGAAGGTGGTTTCAAGTCCAGCAAATCATGGCCGGACTCCACCGAGGACTGTGGGTACCAACTCTCCCGCCCAGCAAGTTCGGTGAGTTATCAAACTTTTCTATCCGCGTAACCCAAAGGAAGCGCTTAACGTGTTTTATACAACTCTCGCAGGGCTGGACGAAGAAGGCGGAGCGGATCCATTGTCCGGCCCCGCTGCCCGAAGAGCCGGCCATCCCACTTATGACGAAGATGTTGGTCCCGACGCCTTACAAGGTGCCGAAGAAGACGACCGAGAAGGAGGCCAAAAACACCCGGGGCGGCCATCGTCGCCGCGGCACTTCGGACACAATATCTGAAGGCTCCAATGCCCATTCCGCCTACGAAGAGGACGAGGAGGAGGAGGAAGATAAATCCCCTGTGGGGAAGAAAGAATAGGACGGCCTCCGTACACTTGGAGGTCGAGCTGCCCAAAAGGGGAAAGGCTCCTCTTCCGGAGGAGTCCACTGCCGCCGCCGACAGTGGCCCGGCATGGGATTCCAGGGCCCAACCCCTAGTGAACTCGTAAGTGTATTAAATCCGAGTATGTTTTAGGTGTCCGGACTCATCGTGGCTTATTTTTTTAACCTAAGCCATATTTTGTGTAGTCTGGCGAGGTCCCATACCAAACAATCCTCATCAGAGGACTTGCTGAGCTCAAATGATATGGAGAGCGGGACGCCCCAAAGGCCCCTTCCTCCAAACAGGTGCATAACACCGAGGCTTCGTCCCAGAAGGACGCCGGCCAAGGAGGAAAGGAAAAAACCATGAAGGCGGCGCCTGGAGGTCAAACCTCAGGGGTCGGACACGTGGGGGAAAAGATTACCAAGGGGGCTGTCGGATTTCGGGTTCCGGCAGACCCTCTAGGTTCGAACTCTAGGGTGCACGCAGAGATCACACCTCCAACCTACCTACGTCTCGTCGCCTCGCAAGGATCTAAACTACACAAAGAACAACACAAGGGACACAAGGTTTATACTGGTTCGGGCCACCATTGTGGTGTAATACCCTACTCCAGTTTGTGGTGTGTGTTGGAAATATGCCCTAGAGGCAATAATAAATTAGTTATTATTATATTTCCTTGTTCATGATAATCGTTTATTACCCATGCTATAATTGTATTGATAGGAAACTCAGATACATGTGTGGGTACATAAAAAACACCATGTCCCTAGTAAGCCTCTAGTTGACTAGCTCGTTGATCAACAGATGGTTACGGTTTCCTGACCATGGACATTGGATGTCGTTGATAACGGGATCACATCATTTGGAGAATGATGTGATGGACAAGACCCAATCCTAAGCCTAGCACAAAGATCGTAGTTCAGTATGCTAAAGCTTTTCTAATGTCAAGTATCATTTCCTTAGACCATGAGATTGTGCAACTCCGGTGCCGTAGGAATGCTTTGGGTGTACCAAACGTCACAACATAACTGGGTGGCTATAAAGGTGCACTACGGTATCTCCGAAAGTGTCATTGGGTTGGCACGAATCGAGATGGGATTTGTCACTCCGTGTGATGGAGAGGTATCTCGGGTCCACTCGGTAGGACATCATCATAATGTGCACAATGTGACCAAGGGGTTGATCACGGGATGATGTGTTACGGAACGAGTAAAGAGACTTGCAGGTAGCGAGATTGAACAAGGTATCGGCATACCGACGATCGAATCTCGGGCAAGTACAATACCGCTAGACAAAGGGAATTGTATACGGGATCGATTGAGTCCTTGACATCGTGGTTCATCCGATGAGATCATCGTGGAACATGTGGGAGCCAACATGGGTATCCAGATCCCGCTGTTGGTTATTGGCCGGAGAACGTCTAGGTCACGTCTGCATGGTTCCCGAACCCATAGGGTCTACACACTTAAGGTTTGATGACGCTAGGGTTATAAAGGAAGTTTGTATGTGGTTACCGAATGTTGTTCGGAGTCCCGGATGAGATCCCGGACGTCACGAGGAGTTCCGGAATGGTCCGGAGGTAAAGATTTATATATGGGAAGTCCTGTTTTGGTCACCGGAAAAGTTTCGGGTTTTATCGGTAACGTACCGGGACCACCGGGAGGGTCCCGGGGGTCCACCAAGTGGGGCCACCAGCCCCGGAGGGCTGCAAGGGCTAAGTGTGGGAGGGGACCAGCCCCAGGTGCGCTGGTGCGCCCCCCCACAAGGTCCAAGGCGCAGGGAAGAGTGGGAAGGGGGCAAACCCTAGGGCAGATGGGCCCTAAGGCCCACCCCAGGTGCGCCTGCCCTCTCTCCCCCTCTGGCCTCCACCCAGATGGGATCTAGGGGCTGCCGCCACCCTTGGGGAGGGAACCCTAGAGGGGGCGTATCCCCCTCCCCTTCCCCTATAAATAGTTGAGGTCTAGGGGCTGCCCAACACATGAGTTTCTCTCCCTCTTGGCGCAACCCTACCTCTCTCCCTTCTCCTCTCCCGCGGTGCTTGGCGAAGCCCTGCAGGATTGCCACGCTCCTCCACCACCACCACGCCGTTGTGCTGCTGCTGGACGGAGTCTTCCTCAACCTCTCCCTCTCTCCTTGCTGGATCAAGGCGTGGGAGACGCCACCGGCTGTACGTGTGTTGAACGCGGAGGTGTCGTCCGTTCGGCACTAGGATCTCCGGTGATTTGGATCACGACGAGTACGACTCCTTCAACCCCGTTCTCTTGAACGCTTCCGCTTAGCGATCTACAAGGGTATGTAGATGCACTCTCCTTCCCTCGTTGCTAGTTTCTCCATAGATAGATCTTGGTGATACGTAGGAAAATTTTGAATTTCTGCTACGTTCCCCAACAGTGGCATCATGAGCTAGGTCTATTGCGTAGATTCTTTGCACGAGTAGAACACAAAGTAGTTGTGGGCATTGATTTTGTTCAATATTCTTACCGTTACTAGTCCAATCTTGTTTCGACGGTATTGTGGGATGAAGCGGCCCGGACCGACCTTACACGTACACTTACGTGAGACAGGTTCCACCGACTGACATGCACTTGGTGCATAAGGTGGCTAGCGGGTGCCAGTCTCTCCCACTTTAGTCGGAACGGATTCGATGAAAAGGGTCCTTATGAAGGGTAAATAGCAATTTGCATATCACGTTGTGGTTTTGCGTAGGTAAGAAACGTTCTTGCTAGAAACCCATAGTAGCCACGTAAAACATGCAACAACAATTAGAGGACGTCTAACTTGTTTTTGCAGGGTATGCTATGTGATGTGATATGGCCAAGAAGAATGTGATGAATGATATGTGATGTATGAGATTGATCATGTTCTTGTAATAGGAATCGTGACTTGCATGTCGATGAATATGACAACCGGCAGGAGCCGTAGGATTTGTCTTAATTTATTGTATGACCTGCGTGTCATTGAACAAACGCCATGTAATTACTTTACTTTATTGCTAGCATGTAGCCATAGTAGTAGAAGTAATAAGTTGGCGAGACAACTTCATGGAGACACGATGATGGAGATCATGATGATGGAGATCATGGTGTCATGCCGGTGACGATGATGATCATGGAGCCCTGAAGATGGAGATCAAAAAGGAGCAAAATGATATTGGCCATATCATGTCACTATTTTGATTGCATGTGATGTTTATCATGTTTCTACATCTTATTTGCTTAGAACGATGGTAGTAAATAAGATGATCCCTCATTAAAATTTCAAGAAAGTGTTCCCCCTAACTGTGCACCGTTTGAAAGTTAAATGTTTCAAGCACCACGTGATGATCGGGTGTGATAGATTCTTACGTTCACATACAACGGGTGTAAGCCAGATTTACACACGCGAAACATTAGGTTAACTTGACGAGCCTAGCATGTACATACATGGCCTCGGAACACAAGAGACCGAAAGGTCGAGCATGAGTCGTATGGAGGATACGATTAACATGAAGATGTTCACCGATGATGACTAGTCCGTCTCACGTGATGATCGGACACGCCCTAGTTGACTCGGATCATGTAATCACTTAGATGACTAGAGGGATGTCTATCTGAGTGGGAGTTAATTAGAAGAACTTAATTATCCTGAACATAGTCAAAAGCCCTTTGCAAATTATGTCGTAAGCTCGCGCTTTAGTTCCACTGTTTAAATATAGTTGAAAGTTGACAGTAGCGATTATGCGGACAGAAGAAAGATTATGTCCTTAATGCACCGCTCAGTGTGCTGAACCCCAAATGTCGCCTGTGGATGTTGCGAACATCGGACATACACGTTTTGATAACTACATGATAGTTCAGTTAAACGGTATAGAGTTGAGGCACCAAAGACGTTTTTCGAAACGTCGCGGAACATATGAGATGTTTCGAGGGCTGAAATTGGGATTTCAGGCTCGTGCCCACGTCAAGAGGTATAAGACCTCCGACGATTTTCTTAGCCTGCAAACTAAGGGATAAAAGCTCAATCTGTGAGCTTGTGCTCAGATTGTCAGAGTGCAACAATCACTTGAATCGAGTGGGAGTTGATCTTCCAGAGATAGTGATGTTTCTCCAAAGTCATTGCCACCAAGCTGCTTGAGCTTCGTGATGAACTATAACAAATCAGGGATAGATATGATGATCCTTGAGATATTCGCGATGTTTGACACCGCGAAAGTAGGAATCAAGAAGGAGCATCAATTGTTGATGGTTGGTGAAACCACTAGTTTCAAGAAGGGCAAGAAGGGATACTTCATGAAACAGCAAATCAGCTGCTGCTCTAGTGAAGAAACCCAAGGTTGAACCTAAACCCGAGACTAAGTGCTTCTGTAATAAGGGGAACAGCCACTGGAGCAGAATTACCCTAGATACTTGGTAGATGAGAAGGCTGGCAAGGTCAATAGAAGTATATTGGATATACATTAAGTTATTGTGTACTTTACTAGTACTCCTAGTAGCATCAGGGTATTAGATACCGGTTCGGTTGCTGAGTGTTAGTAACTCGAAATAAAAGCTACGGAATAAACGGAGACTAGCTAAAGGTGAGCTGACGATATGTGTTGGAAGTGTTTCCAAGGTTGATGTGATCAAGCATCACACGCTCCCTCTACCATCGAGATTTGGTGTTTGCGTTGAGCATAGACATGATTGGATTATGTCTATCGCAGTACGGTTATTCATTTAAGGAGAATAATGGTTACTCTGTTTATTTGAATAATACCTTCAATGGTCTTGCACCTAAAATGAATGGTTTATTGAAATCTCGATCGCAGTGATACACATTTTCATGCCAAAAGATTTAAGATAGTAAGATAGTACCACTTACTTGTGGCACTACCATGTAAGTCATATTGGTGTAAAAACGCATGAAGAAGCTCCATGTTGATGGATCTTTGGACTCACTCGTTTTTTGAAAAGTTTGAGACATGTGAACCATGTCTATTGGTGTATACGCATGAAGAAACTCCATGCAGATGGATCGTTTGGACTCACTTGATTTTGATTCACTTGAGATATGCAAATCATACCACATGGGCAAGATGACTGAAAAGCCTCGTTTTTCAGTTAGATGGAACAAGATAGCAACTTGTTGGAAGTAACACATTTTGATGTGTGCAGTCCAATGAGTGTTGAGGCATGCAGTGAATATCATTATGTTCTTACTTCACAGATGATTTGAGTAGATGTTGAGTATATTTACTAGATGAAACACAAGTCTGAATTATTGAATGGTTCAAGTAATTTCAGAGTGAAGTTGAAGATCATCGTGACAAAAGGATAAAATGTCTATGATATGATCATAGAGATGAGTATCTGAGTTACGAGCTTTGGCACACAATTAAGACATTGTGGAAATTGTTTCACAATTAATACCGCCTGGAACACCATAGTGTGATGGTGTGTCCGAACATCATAGTTGCACCCTATTGGATATGGTGAGTACCATGATGTCTCTTATCGAATTACCACTATCGTTCATGGGTTAGGCATTAGAGACAACCACACTCACTTTAATAGGTGTCACGCCCAATATGCGACCCTATCCAAAAGGAACTCGATGGTCCCACCAAGGATAGACCCGCATATTGAAACGCTTTTGCAAGGTGGATATCATTACATCAACATTACATAATAGTGGGGATACATACATAAAGCACAAATGCCACAAGAATACATCAACATCATATACAAGAGAACAACATCCGACTACGGATGAAACATAAACAGAAGCTCAAACGACATCCACCCTGCTAGCCCAGGCTGCCGACTCTGGAACCTATCCCCGATCCAAGAAGCGAAGAAGAACTCAACGCAAGCAAGCATCGCTCTCGCGTCATGATCAACGCAAATCTGTACCTGCAACTGGTGGTGTAGTAATCTGTGAGCCACGAGGACTCAGCAATCCCATTACCATGGGTATCAAGACTAGCAAAGCTTAAAGGGAAAGGAAGGGGTAAAGTGGTGAGGTTGCAGCAGCGGCTAAGCATGTATGGTGGCTAACATACGCAAATGAGAGCGAGAAGAGAAACAAAGGAACGGTCGTCAACTAGCAATGATCAAGAAGTGATCTTGAACTCCTACTTACGTCAAACATAACCCAGAAACCGTGTTCTCCTCTCGATCAACCCCGAAAAGAGACACTCACGGCTACGCACACGGTTGGTGTATTTTAATTGAGATCAACTTCGGGTTTTCTACAACCGGACATTAACAAATTCCCATCTGCCACATAACCGCGGGCACGGCTTTCGAAAGTTCAAACCCTGCAGGGGTGTCCCAACTTAGCCCATGATAAGCTCTCGTGATCAACGAAGGAATAGACCTTCTCCCCGGGAAGCCCGATCAGTCTCGGAATCCCGGCTACAAGACATTTCGACAGCAATAAAACAAGACCAGCAAGACCTCCCGGCGTGCCGACACCCTGATAGTAGCCGCAGATCTCGTCTCGAGCCACGACCGGATGAACACTACGTCTGACAACAAGCGATACCCCAAGTTGCCTCGGGGCGGCACCGCAAGTGGCTCTAGTTTGGACCAACACTTAGACAAGCATTGGCCCGGGGGGGGGGAAATAAAGATGACCCTCGGGATGCGCGACTCCCAAGGGAAAAAGGCTAGGTGAGGCAAATGTAAAACCAATGTTGGGCCTTGCTGGAAAAGTCTTATTCAAAGCGAACTGTCAACGGGGTCCCATAAATCACCCGACCGCGTTAGGGACGCAAAATCCGGGAACATAATAACGATATGACGGAAACTAGGGTGGCAAGAGTGGAACAAAACACCAGGCATAAGGCCGAGCCTTCCACCCTTTACCAAGTATATAGATGCATTAATTAAATAAGATATATTGTGATATCCCAACAAGTAAACATGTTCCAACAAGGAACAACAACTCCATGTTCCAACAAGGAACAAACTTCATCTTCACCTGCAACTAACAACGCTATAAGAGGGGCTGAGCAAAGCGGTAACATAGCCAAACAATGGTTTGCTAGGAAGGGTGCAAAAGTTAGAGGCTGACATGGCAATATGGGATGGCTTGAGGAACAAGTGATAGGTAGCGCAGCATAGCGAAAGAACGAAGCAACTAGCATAGCAATGATAGTAGTGAGATCCAGGGTAGCGGTCATCTTGCCTGAAATCCCGCAAGGAAGAAGAACGAGTCCATGAAGAAGATGAACGAGATGAAGCGAACCAAGCGTGAGCGAACGAATCCTCACGATCATAACGAACAGGAACTAACAAGAAGAAGCACACAACATAGTAAACACACCACGCATGAACAAGACATGGTGCACAACAAACATGATGCATGACAAATCTAGATGAAGCTACTCATGGCAAGAGATGTGCAAACAAGAGCAACACATCAAGGCAAGTTTAAATGAGGCCGGAAACAACATAGAACCATTCCGGTAAGTCCTCATATGCAAATTCGAAATTGGTCCAGATCTGAATAAACCTTATGTTCAAGTTGTTAAACAGCAAGTTAAGATGCACCACGATGATCTACACGAAATTCTAGTCAAGTTACATATAAAGTTCATTTAATTCGGAGCTACGGCCTAGAAGATATGAGCAAAACAAGGTAAGCATGGCATTGATGCAAAATGCATACAAACATCAAGCAAACACCTCAAAACAAGGATCCAACATGATAATATGAAACTACATGCAAAATCAAGCAAGTTTCATATAGATCACACTCAAAACGGAGCAACGGTTCAACACATACACCCTATACAAGTTATAGCAACAATCTGCTCAAAACAGCAAGTTGGCATATTGCAAGCATCAAAACAACATGCTACAGCACCCCAACATAAAAACAAAAGGCATGGGCATGATCTAAAGGTGAAGCATTACAAAACATGATCACTGAGCTATCTCCATAAATGACTAGAACATGCTCAAACACACATGGAAAGATTGCAACTAATAACAGTTTCAGGCATTGGCAGAAATAACATCAGGTTGCAATGTTTAGAGCTATGAAACAACATGTTACAGGAACTTATCATGGCAAACAAAGGCATGGAACGAATCTAATCAAAGCATAGAACAAAAGTCCCTTACTGACCATAAGCCAAAAAGGATCAGAAAATATAGTAACACCCATGTCAATATTGAAAGTTTCGTTAACAGATTCAGCAACATGGCATGTCAAAAACTGATAACAAGTAAGCATGTTTACAAGCTCAATGCACTCACTACAGAGCCTTATAAGATAAACTAAGCATACATACATCAAGAAGACATGGCATAGAAGACATACATGGCAAGAACAATAACATAGCATACAAGGATCAATCACAACAACCTTGGCAAAATTGAATAACCTGTAAACAATCTGCCAGGAAACATTTGATAGCAAAAGTAGAGCTCGATTGACTCAAGCTATGGCACTCCATAATTGCAAACAAGGGAATGGATGGATAGAGCAAGACATGTTTAACAAAACATCCTTACTGAAGTATCTCAAAATATGCATGAAACTCTCTGTAGCATCAAGTTAACATGGCATCAAAATATCAGCAAAACAGGGCTGAAATCAGCAACAACAAGACACCTAGTTTGTATGCTTGTGCTAGTCACCACATAGATCACAAAAATACATATCAAGCACCACTAGAAAGAAGACATGGCATATTACAAAACACATGTAGGACTCAAGTTCATAGGGTGAACACATCAATCATGGCAAAAATGACAAAAGTGCATGTTCTGTTAAGAAACAGAAACTAACATCACATAGCACTCTTCTAACAGCATTTCGGGCATCAAGATGAACTCAAATGAAAATGATGCAATGAGATGAAATGATCTACTCTTCGAGACGAACATTTTGACATATTATACGCGCAAAACGGAGCTACAATGACAGAGATATGATGCAACGAAAATGCAACAAAATATATGCAGATTTCGGGACTTAGATGAAATTCAGAGAGGGGGGAAGGTCAACCTCGTGGGCACGGTATCCGAGGATCGCCGGAAACGAGGGAGACGGGTGGATCCGGGCGGCAGGCGCGGTGAGGAGGCGGATCCGGCCTTGGGGCCGCCGGATCCGGCGAGGAGGGCGGCGGGAGCTCGGGCGCGGCGAAGCTCGGAGCAAGGCGGGCGGCCGGGAGGAGGTGAAGTGGGGGGCATGGTCGGGAGGCGACGCTGGCGAGGCGGACGGGCGGCGGGCGGAGGGGCCCGGCCTTCGGGCGGCGAGGAGGCGGCGGGACCGGGCTGCAGGCGGCGGAGGAAGGGCGCGCGTGAGGACGAGGCCGGCGGCGGGGCGAGGTGGCCCGGCGGCGGCGAGGCCCGCGCGGCGACGAGGGTGGGTGGGCGCGGCAGGGCGGCGGCGGCGGCGTCCGGGCAGGAGGGGGCTGGCGGGCTCCACGGGCCCGCTGGAGGAGGAGGCAGTGGGGCGGCCCGGGTGGCGACGTGGCGGCTGCTGGTTGGAGGAGCCGGCGGCGGAGGCGACGTGGCGCTCCACGATTGGCCGGGGCGACGTGGCTGAGGCGGCTGGACATGTCCGGCGCGACGCGGACATGTCCGGCGGCGGGAGGAGGACGAAAGCTAGGGTTTCGGGGGAGTTAGACCGCGAATTTCGGAGGGGGGGACTAATTTATAGGTAGAGGGAGCTAGGAGACTCCAAATGAGGTGCGGTTTTCGGCCACGCGATCGTGATCGAACGACCGAGAGCATGGAGGGGAGTTTGGTGGGTTTTGGGCCAGTTAGAAAGGGGAGTTGGGCTGCAATGCAAAAGAGGCTTTTGCGGTTACCCGGTTAACCGTTGGAGTACCAAACGACCTCCAAATGATCCGAAACTTGACAGGCGGTCTACCGGTGCTATACCGAGGCCGCTTGACAAACCTCGGTCCATTCCGAGACCGCTTAACACCCGCACATGAAAAGAGGTAAAAGGGGGCGCCGGGAGACATAGGAGTGCCGGATTGCAAAACGGACAACGGGGAAAATGCTCGGATGCATGAGACGAACACGTATGCAAAATGAAATGCACATGATGACATGATAAAAATGCAGATGATGACATGGCAAAGTGCAACACGCAAGCAAATGACATGGCAAAGACGACGAATAACTGGCAGACACCTGGCGCATCGAATTCGGGGCGTTACAACACTCCTCCACTAACAAGAGATCTTGTCCCGAGATCTTAGGACCGAGACGGAAGAGAAAAAGGAATTAGGTGAAACAAGAACTCAATAGAAGAAGCAAAGAATCGAGAGCACTCGAGAAGAAGAGAGGAACGACGAGAATGCCGAGAATCGAAAACTCACGGAACCAGATAGACTATGAAAGCACTTGTTCTAACCGGAGTGGTTAGAATGAGAAAAGAAACGGATAAGACTGAAAGGATTTAGGCAGCACTCCGGTTAAAACATGGAGGAATAGAACTCGAACTTGAGAGGATGGAATGATACTTGACGAGATAAACAACGCAATGCCTCCGGAAGAATTGAAAGAATTTGAATGAAAAGAACTTAGAAGGAAGGATTGACTGGAGTTGTTGAGAAAATCAACAACGAGAGAATAAGCTTGTCGTGGACTTATGGATAACCTCTCAAAATTATGAGGTGATAACCAACCACAATCAGAAAAGATTAAATAGCTGAGAAGAACGAAGAAATGCAAAACTCCACTTCAAAAGAATACGGAGAATTAATTACACTTCGAGACGCGAGAAGACAGATACTTGAATTCCTTGAGCAAGAATCTTGATGAACTCTTTGGAGAATGAATTAAATCATGAAGAACCACCGTGAAGAACTCCGGTAACAAAAGGATGATAAGATAGAAATGAAGGATGAAAGAATAAGATGAGCCTGCGATGAATTAGATGGAGGATTCCGACGAAATGGCTGAGGAAATTTGAACTCCGGAAAAGAAAAGATGAAAACACTTGGAACTAGAATTTATTCCTCAAGAACAAACTCCGAAGAAAAGGATTAAACACTTGGATGAAATAAGAATAAGATTTATTGTATGCTTAACCTTCATCAAATTAAATTGATGACCAACAATGGATTTGGCATACTACTTATTCTTCTTGAAAAAGAATTTGAGAAGTGACATATCGCAAACTTGAGAAGGTCTTCATGAACCACGGTAGGATTGGAAAGAATGAATGAATTAATATGATAATCAAGGAAAAGAATCTTGAACGAACCACCGTAAGAATTCGAAAATGACTGATGAAAGAGAATGAATCACCGGGAAGAATTAGAGAAGCACGGAGATACTTGAGGAATTTAGAGAAAAGAGATCGAAGAGATCGCGAGCTGATTAACGAATGCTTGAACGCAGCACCGGAAGAATATTGAGACGAACGAAGGGGCACGGATATAGAATAATTGGAGAACGACTCTGAAAACTTGGAACGAAGAAATCTTCCGAAAAGGTGACCTCCGGATGATCGAGAGGGAAAGCAACACCTGAAATACTCCGGATTGATGAAAAGAATTGCACGACTGGAAACAAATAGATAGGATAACATCGAGCTAGCACCATGAAACTCCGGGGGAACGGACAAGATTTAAGAGAAAAATCTACGACGGTCTTCAAATGTCGACGAGAAAACACCACCAAAATTGTTGAGGCGCTCCGGGAGAATGAAAAGCAAAGAGGTTGAGCCAACAATGAAATGATTCGAAATCGATCTTGGAAAAGGCAAGTGACTGATGATAGTCATTCTTACGTCACACTTGAAAAGAATTGAGAATAACTCCGGGGAAATAGAAAAGTCAGGTAAGATCCTGGGAAAGACCTGTGGGTTATGGGCCCACTAAAGGAAAGCACCGTTGGAAAGGGTTGTTGAACAGGTAGATGATGCACCGGAACAATTGAAATATTAGAATGAGGTGATAACCTCGAATCAATTGGAAACACAGACGAATCTCTTGAGATGACTTGAGTACTCCGGAAGGATAAACTGGCGAGAGGCGAACGAGCAAGGGGAAAACATTTGAGCCGAGGAAAAGAATATGATCACCCGAAAAACTTGAATTGAGTCCACCGGAAAAGAAAAGGATGAAGAATGACGAATGAGATGATAATTCGCCGGTTAAAATCATTGAGGTAAGACTGAAGAGGCTCCGTACGAATGAAATAGATGGTCAGAAGAAACTCGAACTCCGGGAATAATAGGGTGGGAGGGCGGGAAAAACAAAGGCAACTTGGAAGGGGAAACCGACGAATATCTTGAAGAGAAAACACCAGTTGAAATCATTGAGGAGAGAGAGCAAAGACTTCGCACGAGTAGGATGGATACTCGATTACGGACTCCGATTCCGAGAGGAAGAAGGGAGGGCGGGTGGGAAAAACAAGGACAACTTCGGACAAGGAAAAACAACGACGTCAGTGGAAGAACTGAGGATTGAATCCAAAGATGAAGAGGGTCGAGTCGACTTGACGAGAAATGCACCGGATGAAAAGAGCTGAGGAACAACGATCGAAAAACCAACTGCGTGATCCTAAAGAAAAATTTTGAAGGGGAAGAGGAGTAATTCAAAACACCTACGTCAAGATTCTTCACCAGAGCGACGAAGGGGCAGAGGAGTAAAAAGAATTCCTACTCTCCGATATAGCTAGACTCCGAAAACAGTTTTATTCTAGACTCAACATCGGCCAAACTACACGATCAATCAAGGGGGCTCCTAGGGTCAGTCGAGGCTCTGATACCAACTTGTCACGCCCAATATGCGACCCTATCCAAAAGGAACTCGATGGTCCCACCAAGGATAGACCCGCATATTGAAACGCTTTTGCAAGGTGGATATCATTACATCAACATTACATAATAGTGGGGATACATACATAAGGCACAAATGCCACAAGAATACATCAACATCATATACAAGAGAACAACATCCGACTACGGATGAAACATAAACAGAAGCTCAAACGACATCCACCCTGCTAGCCCAGGCTGCCGACCTGGAACCTATCCCCTGATCCAAGAAGCAGAAGAAGAACTCAACGCAAGCAAGCATCGCTCTCGCGTCATGATCAACGCAAATCTGTACCTGCAACTGGTGGTGTAGTAATCTGTGAGCCACGAGGACTCAGCAATCCCATTACCATGGGTATCAAGACTAGCAACGCTTAAAGGGAAAGGAAGGGGTAAAGTGGTGAGGTTGCAGCAGCGGCTAAGCATGTATGGTGGCTAACATACGCAAATGAGAGCGAGAAGAGAAACAAAGGAACGGTCGTCAACTAGCAATGATCAAGAAGTGATCCTGAACTCCTACTTACGTCAAACATAACCCAGAAACCGTGTTCTCCTCTCGATCAACCCCGAAAAGAGGCACTCACGGTTACGCACACGGTTGGTGTATTTTAATTGAGATCAACTTCGGGTTTTCTACAACCGGACATTAACAAATTCCCATCTGCCACATAACCGCTGGCACGGCTTTGAAAGTTCAAACCCTGCAGGGTGTCCCAACTTAGCCCATGATAAGCTCTCGCGATCAACGAAGAATAGACCTTCTCCCGGAAGCCCGATCAGTCTCGAATCCGGCTACAAGACATTTCGACAGCAATAAAACAAGACCAGCAAGACCTCCCGGCGTGCCGACACCCTGATAGTAGCCGCGCGTATCTCGTCTCAGGCCACGACCGGATGAACACTACGTACGGCAACCGACGATACCCCAAGTTGCCTCGGGGCGGCACCGCAAGTGGCTCTAGTTTGGACCAACACTTAGACAAGCATTGGCCCGGGGGGGTAAATAAAGATGACCCTCGGGATGCGCGACTCCCAAGGGAAAAAAGGCTAGGTGAGGCAAATGTAAAACCAATGTTGGGCCTTGCTGGAAAAGTCTTATTCAAAGCGAACTGTCAAGGGGGTCCCATAAATCACCCGACCGCGTTAGGGACGCAAAATCCGGGAACATAATACCGATATGACGGAAACTAGGGCGGCAAGAGTGGAACAAAACACCAGGCATAAGGCCGAGCCTTCCACCCTTTACCAAGTATATAGATGCATTAATTAAATAAGATATATTGTGATATCCCAACAAGTAAACATGTTCCAACAAGGAACAACAACTCCATGTTCCAACAAGGAACAAACTTCATCTTCACCTGCAACTAACAATGCTATAAGAGGGGCTGAGCAAAGCGGTAACATAGCCAAACAATGGTTTGCTAGGAAGGGTGCAAAGGTTAGAGGCTGACATGGCAATATGGGATGGCTTGAGGAACAAGTGATAGGTAGCGCGCAGCATAGCGAAAGAACGAAGCAACTAGCATAGCAATGATAGTAGTGAGATCCAGGGTAGCGGTCATCTTGCCTGAAATCCCGCAAGGAAGAAGAACGAGTCCATGAAGAAGATGAACGAGATGAAGCCGAACCAAGCGTAGACGAACGAATCCTCACGATCGCAACAGAACAGGAACTAACAAGAAGAAGCACACAACATAGTAAACACACCACGCATGAACAAGACATGGTGCACAACAAACATGATGCATGACTAATCTAGATGAAGCTACTCATGGCAAGAGATGATGCAAACAAGAGCAACACATCAAGGCAAGTTTAAATGAGGCCGGAAACAACATAGAACCATTCCGGTAAGTCCTCATATGCAAATTCGAAATTGGTCCAGATCTGAATAAACCTTATGTTCAAGTTGTTAAACAGCAAGTTAAGATGCACCACGATGATCTACACGAAATTGTAGTCAAGTTACATATAAAGTTCATTTAATTCGGAGCTACGGCCTAGAAGATATGAGCAAAACAAGGTAAGCATGGCATTGATGCAAAATGCATACAAACATCAAGCAAACACCTCAAAACAAGGATCCAACATGATAATATGAAACTACATGCAAAATCAAGCAAGTTTCATATAGAGCACACTCAAAACGGAGCAACGGTTCAACACATACACCCTATACAAGTTATAGCAACAATCTGCTCAAAACAGCAAGTTGGCATATTGCAAGCATCAAAACAACATGCTACAGCACCCCAACATAAAAACAAAAGGCATGGGCATGATCTACAGGTGAAGCACTACAAAACATGAACACTGAGCTATCTCCAGAAATGACTAGAACATGCTCAAACACACATGGCAAGATTGCAACTAATAACAGTTTCAGGCATTGGCAGAAATAACATCAGGTTGCAATGTTTAGAGCTATGAAACAACATGTTACAGGAACTTATCATGGCAAACAAAGGCATGGCATGAATCTACTCAAAGCATAGAACAAAAGTCCCTTACTGACCATAAGCCAAAAAGGATCAGAAAATATAGTAACACCCATGTCAATATTGAAAGTTTCGTTAACAGATTCAGCAACATGGCATGTCAAAAACTGATAACAAGTAGGCATGTTTACAAGCTCAATGCACTCACTACAGAGCCTTATAAGATAAACTAAGCATACATACATCAAGAAGACATGGCATAGAAGACATACATGGCAAGAACAATAACATAGCATACAAGGATCAATCACAACAACCTTGGCAAAATTGAATAACCTGTAAACAATCTGCCAGGAAACATTTGATAGCAAAAGTAGAGCTCGATTGACTCAAGCTATGGCACTCCATGATTGCAAACAAGGGAATGGATGAATAGAGAAAGACATGTTTAACAAAACATCCTTACTGAAGTATCTCAAAATATGCATGGAACTCTCTGTAGCATCAAGTTAACGTGGCATCAAAATATCAGCAAAACAGGACTGAAATCAGCAACAACAAGACACCTAGTTTGTATGCTTGTGCTAGTCACCACATAGATCACAAAAATACATAGCAAGCACCACTGGAAAGAAGACATGGCATATTACAAAACACATGTAGGACTCAAGTTCATAGGGTGAACACATCAATCATGGCAAAAATGACAAAAGTGCATGTTCTGTTAAGAAACAGAAACTAACATCACATAGCACTCTTCTAACAGCATTTCGGGCATCAAGATGAGCTCAAATGAAAATGATGCAATGAGATGAAATGATCTACTCTTCGAGACAAACATTTTGACATATTATACGCGCAAAACGGAGCTACAATGACAGAGATATGATGCAACGAAAATGCAACAAAATATATGCAGATTTCGGGACTTAGATGAAATTCAGAGAGGGGGGAAGGTCAACCTCGCGGGCACGGTATCCGAGGATCGCCGGAAACGAGGGAGACGGGCGGATCCGGGCGGCAGGCGCGGTGAGGAGGCGGATCCGGCCTTGGGGCCGCCGGATCCGGCGAGGAGGGGCGGCGGGGAGCTCGGGCGCGGCGAGCTCGGAGCAAGGAGGCTTGGCGGCCAGGAGGAGGTGAAGGCGGCGGCATGGTCGGGAGGCGACGCCGGCGAGGCGGACGGCGGCCGGGCGGAGGGGCCCGGCCTTGGGCGGGCGAGGAGGCGCGGGACCAGCTGGCCGCGGCGGAGGCGGAGGAAGGGCGCGGCGCGGTGAGACCGAGGCGGGCGGCGGCCGAGGTGGAGTGGCCGGGCGATGCGCTCCTGCTGGGCGACGAGGGTGGCAGCTTCGGCGCGGGCAGTGGCGGCGGCGGGCGTCCGGGCAGGAGGGCTGGGCGGGCTCCACGGGCCCGCGGGAGGAGGGCAGTGGGGGCGGCCGGGTGGCGACGTGGCGGCTGCTGGTTGGAGGAGCCGGCGGCGGAGGCGACATGGCGCTCCATGATTGGCCGGGGCGACGTGGCTGAGGCGGCTGGACATGTCCGGCGCGACGCGGACATGTCCGGCGGCGGGAGGATGACGAAAGCTAGGGTTTCGGGGGAGTTAGACCGCGAATTTCGGAGGGGGGGACTAATTTATAGGTAGAGGGAGCTAGGAGACTCCAAATGAGGTGCGGTTTTCGGCCACGCGATCGTGATCGAACGACCGAGAGCATGGAGGGGTGTTTGGTGGGTTTTGGGCCAGTTAGAAAGGGGAGTTGGGCTGCAATGCAAAAGAGGCTTTTGCGGTTACCCGGTTAACCGTTGGAGTACCAAACGACCTCCAAATGATCCGAAACTTGACAGCGGTTCTACGGTGCTATACCGAGGCCGCTTGACAAACCTCGGTCCATTCCGAGACCGTTTAACACCCGCACATGAAAAGAGGTAAAAGGGGGCGCCGGGAGACATAGGAGTGCCGGATTGCAAAACGGACAACGGGGAAAATGCTCGGATGCATGAGACGAACACGTATGCAAAATGAAATGCACATGATGACATGATAAAAATGCAGATGATGACATGGCAAAGTGCAACACGCAAGCAAATGACATGGCAAAGACGACGAATAACTAGCAGACACCTGGCGCATCGAATCCGGGGCGTTACAATAGGGCACCACGTAATTCCGTTGAGACGACACCGTTTGAACTATGGTTTGGAGAAACCTAAATTGTCGTTTGTTAAAAGTTTGGGGTTGCGACGCTTATGTAAAAAAGTTTCAGGTTGATAAGCTCGAACCCAAAGCGGATAAAATGCTTCTTCATAGGACACCCAAAACAGTTGGGTATACCTCCGATCTCGCCCGGAAGCAAAAAGGATTGTTTCTAGAATTAGGTCCTTTCCCGAGAAAAGTTTCTCTCGAAAGAATTGAGTGGGAGGATGGTGTTGACTTGATGAGGTTGTTGAACCATCACTTCAACTAGTGTGTAGCAGGGCACAGGAAGTTGTTCCTGTGGCACCTACACCAATTGAAGTGGAAGCTGATGATAGTGATCATAATGCTTCAGATCAAGTCACTACAAAACCACGTAGGACGACAAGGACAGGTACTGCTTCAGAGTACTACGGTGATCCTGTCTTGAAGGTCATGTTGTTAGACAACAATGCACCTACGAGCTATGGAGAAGCGATGGTGGGCCCGGATTCCGATGAATGGCTCAAGGCTGTAACATCCGAGAGAGGATCCATGACTTTGGAAGAAATACTTGATGGTCGTAAGGACGTTGGGTAAAGATGGATTTTAAAAGGAAGACAGACAATGATGGTAAGTATCACCATTAAGAAAGCTCGACTTGTCGTTAAAGATGTTTTCCGACAAGTTCAAGGAGTTGACTACGGTGAGGCTTTCTCACCAGATAGCGATGCTAAGAGTCTGTTGGAATTGGATTAGCAATTACTGCATGATTGATGAAATCTTGCAGATAGGATGTCAAAACATTGTTTCCTCGATGTTATACTTGAGGAAAGGTTGTATGTGATACAACCAGAAGGTTTTGTCAATCCTGAAAGATGCTAACAAGTATGCAAAGCTCCAGCAATCCTTCTAAGGACTGGAGTAAGCATCTCGGAGTTGAAATGTACGCTTTGATGAGATGATCAAAGATTTTGGGTTTATACAAATTTTGTGAGAAACTTGCATTTCCAAAGAAGTGAGTGGGAGCACTATAGGATTTCTGACAAGTATATGTGAATGACATATTGTTGATCGGAAATGATGTAGAATTTATGGAAAGCATATAGGGTTGTTTGAAAAGTGTTTTTCAATGGAAACCTGGATTAGGCTACTTGAACAATAAGCATCAAGATCTATAAGATCGATCAAAATGTTTAATAATACTTTCAAATGAGCACATACCTTGACATAATCTTGAAGGTGTTCAAGATGGATCAGTCAAAGAAGGAGTTTTTGCCTGAGATGTAAGGTATAAAGTTAAGACTTAAAGCTCGACCATGGCAGAAGAGAGAGAAAGGACGAAGGTCATCCCCTATGCTTCAGACATAGGCTCTATAGTATGCTATGCTGAGTATCGCACCGGAAGTGTGCCTTCCATGAGTCAGTCAAGGGGTACAAGAATGATCCAGGAATGGATCATTGGACAGCAGTCAAAATTGTCCTTGGAGTAAATAAGGACATGTTTCTCAATTATGGAGGTGATAAAGAGTTCGGCGTAAAGGGTTACGTCGATGCAAGCTTTAACACCTATCCGAATGACTCTGAGTAGAAAACCGGATACGTATAGTGGAGCAACCATTTGGAATAGCTCCAAGTTGAGCGTGGAAGCAGCATTTACAATATGACCTAGAAATTTGTGAAGTACATACGGATATGAATGTTGCAGACCCGTTGACTAAAACCTCTCTCACAAGCAAAACATGATCAAACCCCAGAACTCATTGAGTCTTAATCGCATGATGATGTGAACTAGTTTAGCGACACTAGTAAACTCTTTGGATGTTGGTCACATGATGATGTGACCTGTGAGTGTTAATCACATGGAGATGTGAACTAGATTATTGACTCTAGTGCAAGTGGGAGACTGTTGGAAATATGCCCTAGAGGCAATAATAAATTAGTTATTATTATATTTACTTGTTCATGATAATCGTTTATTACCCATGCTATAATTGTATTGATAGGAAACTCACATACATGTGTGGGTACATAAACAACACCATGTCCCTAGTAAGCCTCTAGTTGACTAGCTCGTTGATCAGCAGATGGTTACGGTTTCGACCATGGACATTGGATGTCGTTGATAACGGATCACATCATTTGGAGAATGATGTGATGGACAAGACCCAATCCTAAGCCTAGCACAAAGATCGTAGTTCGTATGCTAAAGCTTTTCAAATGTCAAGTATCATTTCCTTAGACCATGAGATTGTGCAACTCCCAGATGCCGTAGGAATGCTTTGGGTGTACCAAACGTCACAACGTAACTGGGTGGCTATAAAGGTGCACTACAGGTATCTCCAAAAGTGTCTCATTGGGTTGTACGAATCGAGACTAGGATTTGTCACTCCGTAATGTAGAGGTATCTCTGGGCCCACTCGGTAGGACATCATCATAATGTGCACAATGTGACCAAGGGGTTGATCACGGGATGATGTGTTACGGAACGAGTAAAGAGACTTGCCGGTAACGAGATTGAACAAGGTATCGGCATACCGACGATCGAATCTCGGGCAAGTACAATACCGCTAGACAAAGGGAATTGTATACGGGATCGATTGAGTCCTTGACATCGTGGTTCATCCGATGAGATCATCATGGAACATGTGGGAGCCAACATGGGTATCCAGATCCTGCTGTTGGTTATTGGCCGGAGAACGTCTAGGTCATGTCTGCATGGTTCCCGAACCCGTAGGGTCTACACACTTAATGTTCGATGACGCTAGGGTTATAAAGGAAGTTTGTATGTGGTTACCGAATGTTGTTCGGAGTCCCGGATGAGATCCCAGACGTCACGAGGAGTTCCGGAATGGTCCGGAGGTAAAGATTTATATATGGGAAGTCCTGTTTTGGTAACCGGAAAAGTTTCGGGTTTTATCGGTAACGTACCGGGACCACCGGGAGGGTCCCGGGGGTCCACCAACTGGGGCCACCAGCCCCGGAGGGCTGCATGGGCTAAGTGTGGGAGGGTACCAGCCCCCCCACAAGGCCCAAGGCGAAGGGAAGAGTGGGAAGGGGGCAAACCTTAGGGCAGATGGGCCCTAAGGCCCACCCCAGGTGCGCCTCCCCTCTCTCCCCCTCTGGCCGCCACCCAGATGGGATCTGGGGGCTGCCGCCACCCTTGGGGAGGGAACCCAAGAGGGGTCGCAGCCCCCTCCCCTTCCCCTATAAATAGTGGAGGTCTAGGGGCTGCCCAACACATGAGTTTCTCTCCCTCTTGGCGCAGCCCTACCTCTCTCCCTTCTCCTCTCCCGCGGTGCTTGGCGAAGCCCTGCAGGATTGCCACGCTCCTCCACCACCACCACCACGCCGTTGTGCTGCTGCTGGACGAAGTCTTCCTCAACCTCTCCCTCTCTCCTTGCTGGATCAAGGCGTGGGAGACGTCACCGGGCTGTACGTGTGTTGAACGCGGAGGTGCCGTCCGTTCGGCACTAGGATCTCCGGTGATTTGGATCACGACGAGTACGACTCCTTCAACCCCATTCTCTTGAACGCTTCCGCTTAGCGATCTACAAGGGTATGTCGATGCACTCTCCTTTCCCTTGTTGCTAGTTTCTCCATAGATAGATCTTGGTGATACGTAGGAAAATTTTGAATTTCTGCTACGTTCCCCAACAGTGTGGTGGATTGCCTCAGGGGCTGATGATGAACAATACAAAGGGAGAACAGCCTCGCGAGGGGCTGTTCTTGAGCCGGTGCGATGAACTGCGTGGGTGAGTTCGATCGCCTCTGTCTCTCAGTCTGCTAGGGCTCTATCTGTTAGGCTTCTCTCAGGTCGGTTCCCCCCTTGCCTTGGTGGTGGCTAGTCCTATTTATAGAGGGAGGCCCTGGGCCTCTTCCCAAATATTGAGCGGGAAGGGCGCCAACAATTGGCCATTTTGAAGGGGAACATCTAGTACACTTATCCTGACTAAACTCGGTCCTCGCCTGCCAAAGACTCTGATGGTGACGCCGGCTTGGGCTCCACGATGACCTCCTTCCTGCCGTTCAGCTGGTCTTGGTCTTGTTGCACCGAAATGGTTGCCTTTGCGTGATACCTTTGCCTGCGCTTGCTCCCTTTGCACCAAAGAGGAAAGAAGGACTCCGCGCAGGCCGGCGCCCGCCTGGCGCCCTCGGTCGTCATGGCTTGCATCATGGGCACCTTGTGAGGTACCCCGCCTTGATCTCTCCGCCTCCTCGCGAGCCAGCCTGACGAGGCCGTGCCTGAGGAAGCTTTGTGTCGTCCGCCCCGCGAGGCTTGGCCCCTCGCGAGGGTCTTGAGCTTGTGTTGATGAAGATGGGCCGTACTGGGCCACTCCTTGAGCCACGCCGTAGGCCGCAGGCAGGCAAGTCTGGGTACCCCCGTTCCCAGAACGCCGACAGTAGCCCCCGGGCCCAAGGCGCGCCTGGACTTGGCTTAGCAGAGAAACGAAAGGGCAAGTGTGATTCGCCGTGGGCCCCAACAGCCTGCGGCCTTGGGCGCCGCGTGGCGGTTGACTGGACATGGGCATCCCTGCTTCCCCACAACGCCGGCAACTGCACGAATTGACAAGAGAGCGGTACCTGTCTAGGCTTTACCTTCTTTTCCTTCTCCAGTCATTGCCCAGATCCCCTTTCTCGCTCCTATCCTTCCTGCTTCCGAAATCCCCAGATCTACTCCATCCCTGCGCCCTAGAAAGGCATGGCGCCTCGCCATACCCCGGCCGGAGCTTGGTTCTCGACCGCTTTGGATTTCCCGAATGTGTCGGAGAAGAGTCTTGCCCGGACGCGCCAGATGATGGTGGCGCATGGCAACGATGGGGCGGCGGTGCTCAAGGTTGGCTCCGCCCTTCTCGAGGACCAAGGAAGCACCTTCTACCCACTCTTCATGAGCGCCATTGCCGCTGGTCTGGTGCCTCCCTTTTCCGAGTTCTTCTTTTCTGTCCTCCGCCATTACAACCTGCAAGCTCTGCACCTCCATCCCAACTATGTTTTTCTCCTGGCGATCTTCGCCTACTACTGCGAGGCTCATGTCGGGGTGCAGCCCTCGGTGGCCTTGCTGCGCCATTACTTTTACCTTTGGGTTTCTCGCGGCCCCATTACTGCGTGCGCGAGCTTCGTTGCGTACTCCAGCTCCAACGTTATCTCGAAGCCTGGGAAGAGGATTGAAGGCTTCCGGAGCAAGTGGGTGTCACATCCCTAGAATTGCTTGACATTAGTTGCATTAAGGCATTCATGTCATCATGTTAATTTCCATGAAAATTGAAATGGGGATTTGTGAAACCCTCAGAATCACTTTTGGAAATGACCTAAATAAAAATCGCTCCAAAAAGGTCCAAGAAAATGCTCATGTGGCCCTCTGAAAATATTGGACAGAGTTAACAATCTAACCAATATTTTTAGGATCTCATAAGTATTTATTTTGGGCATTTGGAATTAATCTGATAAATATTTGCCTTGGATATATATTACTATATATATAAAATATTGTCCAAAATTGTGCCCTTTTGTTGAGGAGCCGGAATAATATAGTTAGCTCCTACAAAAATTGGCATAATTAAATAAATTGATTTAGTATTTTATTTAAATCAAAACAAATGTCGAAAAATAGAAAAGGAAACAAAATAGGTAAAAGCCTTACTGGACTTACTCGGCGCCACTTGACCCAAAGATCGCTGGCGGCTTGGTTGGCCCAATGGCCGGCCCAGCCCAAAGAGCCCCCCCCCCTGTCGTCTTCCTCGCGCCGGTGGGCAGAAGGCGTGGCCGACGTGCACCGCCAGGCCAGCGCCACCTCCACCCTGCCTGCCTGGCCTCCCGACCTCCTTGCGTCGCCACGCAGCCACCCCGCATCTCTCTCGCTCTCTCTCGTCCCTCCCCTTCCCCTGGAGCTCTCTCCCCCTCACGCGACCGAGCGCCGCCGACGCCACCGCTCGCCGTAGCCACGGCCACAGGCCCTCCCTCGCCTCGCCGACGTGTCCATGGCCTCCGCTTAGCCCTCTCCTCCTCCTCACCAAGTCCCCGACGCGGAGCACCCGAGGCGCCGCCCCACCATTCCCCTTCTCGACCCGCTGGTCGTCGCCGCCCATGGTCGCGGCCCGGTGCCCACCCGAGCTCACCGACGGCCTCATCGCACCCACGGTGAGCCCCGAGCCGTTCCCCTCTTCCCGACTCGTCTCCCCCTAACCACCGTCTCCACTACGGCCGACAGCTCCTCGCCGCCCGGCCATGGCGCCACATGCCACAGCCCTGCCGCCAAGGCCGAGCCCATAAACACGCCAGCGCCTCCCAGAGCACGTAGCACCCTTCGCCCTTCCTCTCGTGCACCGCAGCACCGTAGCCACCGAACCCGAGCTCGGCCGCCGCCAAAGCTCGACGCCGGCGAGATTCCGGCCGCCCCCGCACCTCCCGCTAGTCCTCTTAGATGCGCACGAGCCCGGGCGTCACGTAGCACCCCTCCGCCTCGCTTTTGGTCACCGGAGGAGGAAACCCGCCCCTCCGCTGCGTCTCTGGCTCCGCCGGCGACGAGCAGCTGGTCAACTCCGCGAGTTGACCGGGTTTGGCCTAGTTGACTTCCCGAGTCATCGACATGCGGGCCCCGCCCGGCTAACCACTCTAGTTAGGTTTAAACTAACTTAACTAACCCAGGTTAGTGCTAATTAACTAGGTTAGCTTAGTTAGTCACTGACGTGTGGCCCCCACACGTCAGGTTTGACCCGGGGCGCCCAGTTGACCCGCTGACGTCACACTGACGTCAGGCTGACGCAGTAATACCCTTTTATGGATTTAATTTAATTCAGTAAATTCCAGAAAATACTCTAAACTTCTAAAATTCATAGAAATTCAACCGTAACTCGGATGGAAATAATTTATATATGAAAAATGATTAGAAAAATATGAAGAATCTGTTTATGCCATGATCATGCATGTTTGAACAAGTTAACATCACTGAATAGGATGAATCATGATTAGGGTAATTTATGAAATAGCATTTTGAGTTGGAATTCAACCTTGCTTGAATTCCACTCCAACTAACTTGGATTATTATTGCATTAGGTGAATTCAGTACATTAATATGACATGTCATTCATGTGAATGTGCATTGCATTGATTGTGCTCTCTCTTGTTTGCGGTGTTTGTCCCTCCCGTAGAGCGATGTACCGAGCGATGATTATTCGATGACACCGATGAAGAACTATTATCTTCGAAGTGCTGTGCAAGCAAAACCCCTTGTTCATTCGATACAATCCCACTCTCTCGCTCCTGCTCTATTTTATTGCATTAGGACAACAACGACTCATGTGTTACTTGCTGCGGTAGCTGAACCCCTTGATCCTTTGCATGACTGTCATTCCACAGTAATTAGATGAAACCCACTAGCATGAGTAGGAGTTGTTTGAGCCATGTTGTGCCTACTCATTTATGTTTGTTTGTCATGCCTGCTACTGCTTAGAGTTGAGTCGGGTCTGATTCATCGGGAATGAATTGGAATTGTTATGAACATGTCCTAATGTGTGTGAGCTAAGTGTGTGAACACGATTTGGTAAAGGTAGCGGTGAGAGGCCATGTAGGAGTACATGGTGGGTTGTCTCATTGCAGCCGCCCTCGTGAACTGAGTTCTGTGTTTGTGATCCATGAAACAGTTACTACCACGCATTGGGATCCTTAATTGACCCTCTCGGCTTCTTAACCACCCTTGTCCTCGGTCAGGGAGTTGCAAGTAGTTTCGGTGTTTGTAGCATCTTTGGGGGCACGCAACGCTGACCTTAGGGGTGGGTTGTGTTGCGGTAGGCACCGTGGTTCGTGTACCGAAAGTGCCCGTTTGGTATCTCGGGAACCCTGCACACATCGCTCGGGCTGTATGGGAAACCTCGGCGGACTCCTGCGGATGGAACCTGAATAGGCGATAAACCTGGACTAGGGACTTGAGTGTTTAGGTAGGCTGTGGCCGACACCCACGTTGGGCTTCCGCTGAAGGTTGCCGAGTACATGTCGTGTAAACGGCGATAAGTGGTGAGAGCGTGTGAAGAAGTATACCCTGCAGGGTTTAATATGATCTATTGAATAGCCGTGTCCACGGAAAAGGACTTCTGGGTTGCCTATATCAGTTCATAGACAAGTGAAAGTGGATACTCTAAAATGCGCAAGATAAGCGTGAGTGCTATGGATGGCGTTCTCGAGGGAAGACGGAGCGGGTCCATAGTGGTGTATTGCCATGGTGAATGTGTGGACTCGTAGCGCCACCCCAAAAGAGTTACTTGCGATCGTAGTTCAGGATAGCCACCGAGTCAAAGCTGGCTTGCTGCAGTCAAACTCCACCACCCCCTTTTGATAATGATGCATATGTAGTTAGATCTGATGTAAGTCTTGCTGAGTACAATTGTATTCATGTTTGCTTATTTTATGTTTTGCAGAGAGACGTCAGTCTCGCTAGTAGTTCCACGTGGACTTGACGCTTAGCTTGTTACCTCAGCCACGATCTTGTGCCCTCGGCAGATCGGTAGATAGTCGCTTCCCAGCCTTTCTTTCATTTATAGTTGTCTGTATCTGGACATGATTAGCTTCCGCTTGTGCTTTGACTTGTATGTTTGAATGTTGGGTCATGAGACCCCTGTTTGTAATGTCTCGCTCCTCGGAGCCTAATGAATAATATTTTGAGTCGTAGAGTTATGCTGTGATGCCACGTCGTATTTGCACATATTGAGCATATTGTGTGTATGTTTGAAATGCTTGGTAAGTGTGGGATCCGACAAACTAGTTGTTTATCCTTGGCAGCCTCTCATATGGGGAAATGTAGTCTCGTGCCTCCGAGCGATAGTAGTCCGCTACAGCCCGGTTCACGGAGTCCCGCTAGCCCAAAGACTACTGCTTGGACACTTGATCTGGCCGGCATGTGTCTCACTTCGTTCCTATATACATCTTCGGGAAATGTCACGCGGTGTTATTCGAGTCCTGCCTAGCTGCTACAGCCCGGGATACCGAGTCCTGTTAGCCAGTGCTACAGCCCGAAAACATACGTTGATGACCGACATGCTCGATGTGATTCATGTATGCCTGTTCCCATAGGTTAGCGCCGCTTTGGGTTCACGACTAGCCATGTCGGCCCGGTTCTTTGTCATATGGATGCTAGCGACACTATCATATACGTGAGCCAAAAGACATAAACGGTCCGGGCCATGGTAAGGCGACACCGTGGGAATACCGTGCGTGAGGCCGCAAAGTGATATGATGTGTTACCAGCTGGGTCGATGTGACCTAGGATCGGGTCCCGACAGCGTTGGTATCGAGCCCTGATGCTCAGAGGATTACCAAGCCAAACTGGTGAAGTTGTGTCTAGAAATGCTTTAGTTATGTAAGGGAATTGATTGTGGAAGGAACGTAAGGCTCTTTTTACTCCTTATACCTCATGGCCTTCGATCCGAGTCATCCTCTTCTCTTCTACGGGGTTTAAGAACTAGGCTTCTCATCTATCCATTAGGATGACGTGTTACTAATCCATAGACCTTTAAGATTGTTGGTTTTAATCCCCAGCTCAGTTCCTACTATTTCTGTATGATAACTGTTGATCTCGGAATCTTGTTATGATGTCGTTGAGTGGTTATGCCACCATTTCTGCAGGATGTCTCAAATCATTTTGAGCATTTACAGCCGTTATGCTGTCCGAGTCATCCCAGGTCTCTAAATAGTCTGATGCATTTGCAAATCCTTTCCTTCCAATTCCGATGTCCTTTTGGTCAGAATAAGCACACTAATCGGAGAGTTGAGGTATTCTGTTGCCCCGACATATATGTTGGAACTATTATTATGACCCTAGATGTCTAGGAAGTCACCTAGCAATTTAGCTATGCTTTTGTATCCCAAGTGTGAGGATTCTGGCCATCATTTTCGAAAGCATCCCGTGATGCCATTTAGTAGTAGGCATTCTACTCCTGGGTTCCTGGACCCGAGATTCACCCTACTTACCTCTTGTGGTTAGTATTTGCTAGTGCCTTCAGGATATTAGTAACCTTTGCGATAGTCCTCGAGGTCCGTGGTATTTCCTTCTTCCAAATACTACTCACCGCTTGTGGCAGAAGTTCCTTGTTGAACCAACACATCACAATAAGAGTGCTCTTGAGGAGTTCTCCATTCATAATTGTGAGTCTGCCAATTCTACCTTTCTGCATGGGTTATCCGGAAGAAATGTTGAGCTTGCTCGACATACTAATCTGTGCATCCACAACTCAGAAAATTATATGTTCCTTTGAGTTGTTCTCTTAGATGCCTTCTGACCTTCATCTATCAATTGATAGCCAAGGGTATGGGTGCATTAGTGTTCATCGATGCATTTTATCCTTGTGGTCCGACAAGCCATTCTACTCCGGAATGACTGGGAGAAACAAACTCCAGTACCTCATCCATTTCTAGGATTGGGTCATAATAGTTGCATCCCGCAGATCAAAACGCCAATTCAGCTTTTGTTCTGTTCTACCTTGGAGTGTTACCACCTTTATGTCAAGAGTGTCATGGGAATTGCACAACCTCCTAGGAATTCTTGACGCAGTGATACTCTCGCTATCATTATTCATTCCTCGGTCTTCGTGTTGTTGTAACCGGAATGCCGACAAGTGAATGGTGATGTGTGAAATCAATACTCCGAGCAACTTGTTGCTTGGCAGCTAATGGACATTATCCTCATTCTTGGCATGTTGGTTATTAACCCATCATCCTGAGATTGATCGTGCTACCTAGTCCTTATTTCTGGTGCACACCTCGATTGATGAGTTGGGATCTTGCCAAGCCCTCACTCATTTGATAATATCGTCTTGCCTCAAAAGCAAGATTGTTCTCGAGCTTAGTAACATACGGTGGTTCGTGACTTTCCAAATATCTTCTTGGAGGTGTTGCCGGGTTGTTTCCTGACTGTTATGTTGAGCTCGTGATCAAGTTGGTTCCCTGTGGACCACCCTTTCTCCAAGAATCTGTGTTGGATATCCCTGAGCTAGTTGGTTAAGCTAGTCAATAACTTGGAGAGTTGGAAGTTAAAAGCTTGTCTAACTCAGTTCGTTCCAAAGGGATATTCCTGTGTAGTGTGTGTTGAAGAAAGATGATATCTTCATCGATTGGTCCCTGTGATCAGTTGTTGGACCTATCGTCCTACCAATTCTTTGACTTGAGTATGGGCCATTGTCAAGTCAAATCAGAACCAACGATATTCGTAATGTTGTCTTACTCGTGGTTACTCCCTCGAGCATACCCATTACATCCTTGGTCTGACCAATGCTATCACCGTGTTCACATGATGGTGGAAGTCCAGTGATATGGAAATTCCGATGAGCTATTGTTGAGCCCATCAGCAGTAATTTGTCTCCCCCATGAGTCATGAGGAACACCAACGTAGTATTGGAAACTTGTGTAAGCATTTCTTCGTGTTTCGTTCATGAAGCATATGTTTGGATGAAAGTAGTGACTTCCTCTAATTCATATGCATCTGGTGTAAGTTGCCGCCATGAACTTGAGAAAGGTTGGTTTTGTTTCCTCTGGAATCATCCCAAGTCAGTCATGCACGTGCGAAGTATTCTATGGCATGATAGACTGATCATCTTCATCCCATATGGATTCCATAGCACACCAAGCCACTGATTGGTTTGTTCAAGGAGAAGAAGTTCCTTCCTAAGAGCTAATCCGGACTTATGTAAGGACTTCGTTATCCGCAATGATGGTTCCCAACCTGAACTCGGTAGTGTTTATTATAAGACTACTATGTGGTCATGCTTGTCTAGGACAGCGTGTCCACGGGTTTGTAGCAGAACCAGCTCATGTTTTGGAGCTTGCTATCGTAGTTCATATCCCGAGAATCTCGCAACGTCATCTCGTCAAATTGTGTTGCAACCCTTCCTATCAGACATGATAAGTCTGAAATGTCCTAACACCAACCAGATCTGAATCTCAGGCAGATATGATGGTTGGAACATTCGAACAGTTGCATTTCGTTCCCAGCTTGCACCGTCCTTGTGCTATCTCGCTATAGACTGTTCTCTTAGCAATTCTTGTCCAGAGCTATCTTCAAAAGTGGATTTACCATGGGTCCCCCCCCCCCCCACCTTCGATGATAAGCAAATCATCCATTGCGTTGTCTTCAACAAGGTAGTCCACATCATCCATTCTAGCCCGGGTGTACTATTCCTTTGCACTCCGTCAAACGATCGTTGTGATTGCCTTTGGCTGGCATAAAGAGTTCCAATGATCTATGGATCAAAAGTAATTCTTTTTGCCACTTAAGGGAATAGTTCTTGCGTCACCTTTCTCGAGGTGTCCCGTTACGGAATCATGATAAATATCTTCTCGCCACCCTGACGCCATCCACCATCTTTCTAAAGCGTGGAATTGTTGCCACTAATCAAACCTCGTTGTTGTTCTTCCATTCCCCTCGATGCATTTTGTGTCTCAACTCGAGATGTGTCACCACCTCAGTCCGTGAGTCGATCATGTCTACTTGATCTTCATTAAGATCGAATCATGTAGGGTTTCCCCTTCTTTCTGTTGTCGAGTCGGGTGAAGATCTCGAAGACGTCAAGATCAAGAAGATGGAGTGAACCAACATCTTCGAGAAGGCAATTGGATCATGGAAATTGTAATAGTTTGTGACCTCCCTTTTCCTCTTACCTCACGTCTTGAATCTCGGGGCGAGATTCTTGTTTAGTGGGGGTGAGTTGTCACATCCCTAGAATTGCTTGACATTAGTTGCATTAAGGCATTCATGTCATCATGTTAATTTCCATGAAAATTGAAATGGGGATTTGTGAAACCCTCAGAATCACTTTTGGAAATGACCTAAATAAAAATCGCTCCAAAAGGTCCAAGAAAATGCTCATGTGGCCCTCTGAAAATATTGGACAGAGTTAACAATCTAACCAATATTTTAGGATCTCATAAGTATTTATTTTGGGCATTTGGAATTATCTGATAAATATTTGCCTTGGATATATATTACTATATATATAAAATATTGTCCAAAATTGTGCCCTTTTGTTGAGGAGCTCTGGAATAATATAGTTAGCTCCTACAAAAATTGGCATAATTAAATAAATTGATTTAGTATTTTATTTAAATCAAAACAAATGTCAGAAAAATAGAAAAGGAAACAAAATAGGTAAAAGCCTTACCTGGACTTACCTGGCGCCATTTGACCCAAAGATCTGTGGCTTGGCTGGCCCAGCTGGCCGGCCCAGCCCAGAAGCCCCCCCCTCCCTGTCGTCTTCCTCGGCCGGTGGGCGTGGCGTGGCCGACGCGTGCACCGCCGCGCCAGGCCACCTCCACCCTGCCTGCCTGGCCTCCCCGACCTCCTTGCGCCACGCAGCCACCCCGCATCTCTCTCGCTCTCTCGTCCCTCCCTTCCCTGGAGCTCTCTCCCTCACGCGACCGAGCGCGCGACGCCACCGCTCGCCCGTAGCCACGCCACAGCCCTCCTCGCCTCGCCGACGTGTCCATGGCCTCCGCCTAGCCCTCTCCTCCCTCCTCACCAAGTCCCCCGACGCCGGAGCACCCCGAGGCGCCGCCCCACCATTCCCCTTCTCGGACCTGGTGGTCGCCGCCGCCCATGGTCGCGGCCGGTGCCCACCCGAGCTCACCGACGGCCTCATCGCACCCACGGTGAGCCCCGAGCCGCCCCTCTTCCCCGACTCGTCTCCCCCCCCCTAACCACCGTCTCCACTACGGCCGACAGCTCCTCGCCGCCGGCCATGGCGCCGCCGCGGCCACAGCCCCTGCCGCTCGCGCCCGAGCCCATAAACACGCTCAGCGCACTCCCAGGAGCACGTAGCACCCTTCGCCCTTCCCTCTCGTGCACCGCAGCACCGTAGCCACCGAACCCGAGCTCCGGCCGCCGCCAAAGCTCGACGCCGGCGAGATTCCGCCGCCCGCACCTCCCGCTAGTCCTCTTAGATGCGACGAGCCAGGCGCCACGTAGCACCCTCCGCCTCGCTTTTGGTCACCGGAGGAGGACCCGCTCCCCTCCGTCGTCTCTGGCTCCGCCCGGCGGCGAGCCGCTGGTCAACTCCGCGAGTTGACCGGGTTTGGCCTAGTTGACTTCCCGAGTCAGCGACATGCGGCCCCGCCTGCTAACCACTCTAGTTAGGTTTAAACTAACTTAACTAACCTTGAGTTAGTGCTAATTAACTAGGTTAGCTTAGTTAGTCATCGACGTGTGGCCCCACACGTCGAGTTTGACCCGGCGCCCAGTTGACCGGCGCGACTGCCACACCGACGTCAGCCGACGCATAATACCCTTTTATGGATTTAATTTAATTCAGTAAATTCGAGAAAATACTCTAAACTTCTAAAATTCATAGAAATTCAACCGTAACTCGGATGGAAATAATTTATATATGAAAATGATTAGAAAAATATGAAGAATCTGTTTATGCCATGATCATGCATGTTTGAACAAGTTAACATCACTGAATAGGATGAATCATGATTAGGGTAATTTATGAAATAGCATTTTGAGTTGGAATTCAACCTTGCTTGAATTCCACTCCAACTAACTTGGATTATTATTGCATTAGGTGAATTCAGTACATTAATATGACATGTCATTCATGTGAATGTGCATTGCATTGATTGTGCTCTCTCTTGTTTGCGGTGTTTGTCCCTCCGGTAGAGCGATGTACAAGCGATGATTATTCGATGACACCGATGAAGAACTATTATCTTGAAGTGCCGTGCAAGCAAAACCCCTTGTTCATTCGATACAATCCCACTCTCTCGCTCCTGCTCTATTTTATTGCATTAGGACAACAACGACTCATGTGTTACTTGCTGCGGTAGCTGAACCCCTTGATCCTTTGCATGACCTGTCATTCCACAGTAATTAGATGAAACCCACTAGCATGAGTAGGAGTTGTTTGAGCCATGTTGTGCCTACTCATTTATGTTTGTTTGTCATGCCTGCTACTGCTTAGAGTTGAGTCGGGTCTGATTCATCGGGAATGAATTGGAATTGTTATGAACATGTCCTAATGTGTGTGAGCTAAGTGTGTGAACACGATTTGGTAAAGGTAGCGGTGAGAGGCCATGTAGGAGTACATGGTGGGTTGTCTCATTGCAGCCGTCCTCGAGGAACTGAGTTACTGTGTTTGTGATCCATGAAACAGTTACTACCACGCATTGGGATCCTTAATTGACCCTCTCGGCTTCTTAACCACCCTTGTCCTCGGTCAGGGAGTTGCAAGTAGTTTCGTGTTTGTAGCATCTTTGGGGGCGCATTTAATGCTGACCTTAGGGGTGGGTTGTGTTGCGGTAGGCACCGTGGGCCGGTGTACCGAAAGTGCCCGTTTGGTATCTCGGGAACCCTGCACACATCGTTCGGGGCTGTATGGGAAACCTCGGCGGACTCCTGCGGATGGAACCTGAATAGGCGATAAACTGGACTAGGGACTTGAGTGTTTAGGTAGGCTGTGGCCGACACCACGTTGGGCTTCCGCTTGAAGGTTGCGAGTACATGTCGTAAACGCGACGATAAGTGGTGAGAGTGTGTGAAGAAGTATACCCTGCAGGGTTTAATATGATCTATTGAATAGCCGTGTCCACGGAAAAGGACTTCTGGGTTGCCTATATCAGTTCATAGACAAGTGAAAGTGGATACTCTAAAATGCGCAAGATAAGCGTGAGTGCTATGGATGGCATTCGTGAGGAAGGCGGGGCGGGTCCATAGTGGTGTATTGCCATGGTGAATGTGTGGACTCGTGTGCGCCACCCCAAAAGAGTTACTTGCAGTCGTAGTTCAGGATAGCCACCGAGTCAAAGCTGGCTTGCTGCAGTCAAACTCCACCACCCCCTTTTGATAATGATGCATATGTAGTTAGATCTGATGTAAGTCTTGCTGAGTACAATTGTATTCATGTTTGCTTATTTTATGTTTTGCAGAGAGACGTCAGTCTCGCTAGTAGTTCCACGTGGACTTCGACGTTTAGCTTGTTACCTCAGCTACGATCTTGTGCCCTCGGCAGGATCTGGTAGATAGTCAGGCTTCCCAGCCTTTCTTTCATTTATAGTTGTCTGTACCCAGACATGATTAGCTTCGCTTGTGCTTTGACTTGTATGCTCTGAATGTTGGGTCATGAGACCCCTGTTTGTAATGTCTCGCTCCTCGGAGCCTAATGAATAATATTTTGAGTCGTAGAGTTATGCTGTGATGCCACGTCGTATTTGCACATATTGAGCATATTGTGTGTATGTTTGAAATGCTTGGTAAGTGTGGGATCCGACAAACTAGTTGTTTATCCTTGGCAGCCTCTCATATGGGGAAATGTAGTCTCGTGCCTCCGAGCGATAGTAGTCCGCTACTGCCCGGTTCACGAGTCCTGCTAGCCCAGACTACTTGCTTGGACACTTGACTGGCGGCATGTGTCTCACCGTTCCTATGTCGTCCCTTCGGGAAATGTCACGCGGTGTTATTCGAGTCCTGCCTAGCTGCTACAGCCGGGATACCGGAGTCCTGTTAGCCAGTGCTACAGCCGAAAACATACGTTGATGACCGACATGCTCGATGTGATTCATGTATGCCTGTTCCCATAGGTTAGCGCCGCTTTGGGTTCACGACTAGCCATGTCGGCCCGGTTCTTTGTCATATGGATGCTAGCGACACTATCATATCGTGAGCCAAAAGACGCAAGCGGTCCCGGGCCATGGTAAGGCGACACCCGTGGGAATACCGTGCGTGAGGCCGCAAAGTGATATGATGTGTTACCAGCTGGGTCGATGTGACCTAGGATCGGGGTCCTGACAGCGGGTTATGGTGGATGCTGGGCACATCCACCCCCGACTGATCCTGCCCACGAGGCAGCCTGAGTCCGTCGATGCTTGGTCTCCCGAGGAGCTCGTGGATCCCCGTCTGCGCCTTGAAAGGCCGGAGAGGATGGGACGCGGACTGTGGCGGGCAACATGGCGGCAATGAAGCTGGTGAGGGGCATCGCTCCTGAGGGAGTTCCTGGAGCACCAGGTGGCCCCGCTTCGGCAATACTCGCTCCCGCTGTGGAGGCTTCGCCCGAGCCCCGTAGTCTTGGCCGACGAAGATCTGGCCGCGGTCCTCCAATCCTTGGTCGGGGGAGACGTGGCGAGGCTGGAGGGTGCTCCTGTACCCCTGTTCCTTCGGGATGATTGGGAGCAGGTGGTGAACTCCATGCCTGCTTTCAAAGAGGATGGGCCTGTGCCCGCGGAGGTTCCGGAGGACCCGGCAACCCCGGTGTACGTATCCTCCGGCGATTCCGACAGAGAGGAGGAAGAAGAGGAGCATGAAGAGGAGCCCGATTCCGAGGCGACCGACTGGGAGTCGAGGGCGCTCCTTCTTCGGCGCAGGTCCCGCGCTCTTCGCCTCATGCCGGATGAAGACGAGGATGGCGATGAGCGAGGCGGTGAATGTTCGCCCCTGATCCCGAAGAAGGACAGGACGGGGTTGGTTCCCTGCGGGCTTGCTCCGGCTCCGAGGCGACCTTCAGACGTGCCTCCTGCTCCCGAGTCTCTTGAGGTTGATCCCAGCAGCCGGCTCTCGGGCTTCAAGTTCGGCCGGAGGTTGCTCGAGCCCGCGAGCAACAACCAGTAAGTGCTTGGTTCTCGTTTTGCTTCTTGCTTTGTTGCTGAGGCTTGACGTTCATCTTCTTTGGCTAGGTTGGCGCCTGCGGCGAAAAAGCTGAAGGGGGCCCCTGAGGCTTCGTCTGGGCAGCATTTTCACCCACGGGATAAGGGTGCGGCAAGGCCCAGGCTTCTCCTGCCCGGTCATCCTCGCGAGGCCAGGCGGGGTGTGCTGGATCATGCTGCTGCTGAATTGGACCAGCTGCGAGGAGATCTCTAGGGCGCCGACCCTCGCCTGGAGGCTGGGCGCCTGGAGCTGGCCTCCGGCTGGGTCCGCTCTGATGCTTCAATTCGAGCGGTGCTGGTTCAGGCTGCGTCGGCCTACGACGAGGAAAAACAGGTCGTCCTTCAGGCCAAGGCCACTCGCGATGCCGCCTTGGGGGAGGTTGCGCATGTTCGGGGTCGCCGCAAGGCGCTGGAGAGCGAGCTGCAGGGCCTTCACGACCAGCTCGCCAAGGAGGCCCGCGACCGCCAGGAGAAGGAGGCGGAGATGAAGGCTCGCGAGACTGCCGCCAAGGACCGGGATGCTGAACTTGACGAGCGCCATGGCCGCTTAGATACGCTGGAGCGGGCATTGGAGGCGAGGAAGATCAAGCTGGACATCAAGGATGCGGGTCATGGCCGAGGACCGAGTGGCCTTTGCGAAGATCGAGGAGAAATCTCGCGTCTTGCTGAAGACGCTTTATGACAGCGGCCTGGAGAGTCCGCTGGCCAGCGCCGAGGACGGTCCCGCCAAGTTGCTTCCCTTCCTAGTCTGCGCCCTTGAAGATGTCGCGATTGGCCTTGGCCCCACGGCTGAGGCTGAGGCGTGTGTCCTTTCTTCTACAGCACTGACGCGCGTCTTCACCCATGTCTACCTTCGCGACCCCAGCGTTGACCTTCACAGCCTGCTGGAGCCTGTGAGTGGTGAGCTTGCCGCTGCCGGTGCTGAAGCTGTGAAGGGTCGAGCGGAGGCTCTGCTGGCGAGGTTTCGTGCCTTCAGCACCAAGCCAAAGTGAGGTGCTGCCGATCCTGAGGCTCCACGAGCCGAACCCGCCCAGCGCAGCTCCACCGCCAGCGATGGTGCTGCCGAAAAGTGACCCCTCCGTGGCTCCTGTCCTGCTTTCAGCTCCTGCAACATGCATCATGCCTCGTGGATGCAGTTAAACTTGTGTTTGGCGTTGTGAAAACAGTTATGGACTGTAATATTTGCTTTTGAATTCCTTGAGATTTGCGTTTTTCCTTCCTACTTGCTTGTGTTCTACGTCGGCAGAGCCCGGCCCCGCGCATACCTCAGCCACCGTTAGCCCCGACCGGAAACCAGGACGGGACCAAGGAGTGAGGGGCTACGTGACCAGTTAGGCTCCTAAGTCGCGATGCTCAGGAGTCCCCCTTGACGCGCGAACAGCAAGTAGGGAGGGGAGATGCATGAACAGATTTACCATTCTACGTTGGCAGAGCCCGGCCCCGCGCATACATCAACCGCCATTAGCCTTTCGGAACTAAGGGGTGAGGGGCTACGTGACCAGTTAGGCTCCTGAGTCGCGATGCTCAGGAGTCCCCCTTGACGTTCAAACAACCTTCATACCTTGGCTCCGCTCGGGGAGAGACGTGCGATGAACCAGGCCCGAGGGGCCTGGCTGGGTGGCGTTTGTCTGGGCATGACCCAGGCGTAGCCCCCGTGCCCAGCCCCCTTGCGCGGCACTCCCGAGGGGAGGCGTTACGATGAGGCCGGACACTGAGCTCTAGGCTCCCTGAGGCTGATGCAGCCGGGGGCCACTCTCAGTTGTTTATCACCAGCGCGGAGCATAGCGCTTCCGTATGTGTACGGGCATAGCCGCTCCTCGGCAGTGTCTTCAGCCAGCGTGGAGCATGGTGCTTCCAGTGCGTGGGAGGGCTCCCCTCGGGAGCCCCGGGCGTGTCTGACCCATACGACACGTGGCTGGCACGGTAGGGCTTGGCGAGGTGTATCTGGGCACCCGTGAGCCAGCGCGGGACTCACGGGGCCCTACCTCAAGGCGGGTTGCGCATGGCACTAGGCCTTTACTTGTAAGGTGTTCCTGCAAATTTGGTTAGATGCCGACGCTCTACGTCCTCGGGTCCCGGCCCTCGAGCAAGCTCAGCCGTCGCTGGTATGCCAGGTCGCGATGCCGTGGACAAGGCCAGAGGGTGAGGACTGGAGAGCTAGTAAGGGCCCATGAGCCGCGATGCTCAGGTACCCCCCCCCCCTTTAACGTGTAAGCAGCTGACATGAAAGAAGAAGGGTGCAGTGGACAAGCATCAAGTAATAATCATGAAGAGTCAAACACACGACTTGAGTAAATGCGAGAGGGATACATGCCACTGGGTCTGGCCCGAGTGGCTTGGGGATAATGCAGCCCGAGGGGCGCCCCCGATAAGGTTAACTAAAAACATGAATCAAAGGGATACATGCCGCAGGGACGGACCCACGCGGCCTGGGAATGATGCAGCCCTGGGAGGCGCTCCCAGCTGAAAAATGAAACTCGAAGGACGTCACCTGGTGATGTTGGAGATGAAGGGATGCTGAAGTAGCGGACGTAGTGCGCTGCGGAAGCCGGTCTTCACGAGTCCCCAGGCCCAGGAGCCTCAGGAGACTCCGGAGGCGCTGGTGGCTCCCCGCGGACCATCTCCATCTCCGCCAGGACTGCGGAATGCCTGGCCACTTGAGCCTCCAGGATGCTCCTCATGAGGCGCTGGCGCACGACAGCCGCGTTCGGCAAGCCGTAAGGCATGCGGACATAGCTGTGAGGTGGACCTTCGCAGCGTCCCACGCATGAGGGCCAGAGGCGCTCCTGAGAGGCGGCTCGGTTGAGCCCTGGTATGTCGATGCAGACGCATAGCCCACCATCCTCGCCTGGATGGGGAGCTACGGCGGGTAAGCGACGGCTGCCACTCATGACTCTTGACTCCTGCAGCTCCTGAATGATCCCGCTGACAAACTCCTGAGGGTTTGGCCCTCCTTGCCTTGGTCCTTCCTGAGGGAAACGTGCTTTGAAACACGCCTCCAAGTGGTGCCCGAGCGCCTCCCTTGTGATCTTAGCAAAGTCGATGGCCCTCCAGGAGAGAGCCCCTGAGCCTTGCTCAAGGAGGGCGTCGGGCGTGCCTTCCTATGCGACAGAAGTAGGCGCCCCTGGAATGGGCGCGGACTCTGAGGGGCCTGCCTCCCGAGGGTTATGACCAGGGCATGTCTTCTTCTTCTTAGGGACCACCTCAGGAAGCCCTCCGCTCCTGTGATCTGGGTCTTCAATTGACGCGGCTTGAAAAGCACGCTCCAGGGAACACACTGCATCTCTCTCTTCACAAGGCACCATGATGACTCCACCGCTTCCTGGCATCTTGAGGGCATTGTAGCCATGATGAGTCACGGCCATGAATTTGGCCAGAGCTGGGTACCCAAGGACGGCATTGTACGGCAGGTGAATGTGCGCGACATCGAAGTCAATGATCTTGGTGCGGTAGTTGTCGCGCGTCCCGAAGGTGACAGGAAGGCGGACCTGCCCTATCGGAACTGTGGAACCATCCGTGACTCCGGAGAAAGGCTTGGTTGGCTGAAGCTGATTGTATGGCACTTGGAGATTGTTGAATGTCTCGACGGACAGGACAATGAGCCCTGCTCCGCCATCGATGAGGGTCCTGGTGACTTGCACATTGCTGATTATTGGGGAACAAAGCACTGGGAGGACTCCGGCTGTGGCTGCGCATTTGAGCTGATCCGCTGAGCTGAATGTGATGGCGCATGCTGACCACCTGAGGGGGCATCTGGCTTTGAGCCTGGGGAGGACTACATTCACTTCGCGGGCGAACTTCTTGAAGATGCGCTGAGATGCTGGGGCTTGAGCTCCGCCCAGGATGCAAGCGATTGCGCGCGGCTCCTGGAAGCCCCTAGCCCCCTCGTCCTGGTGATGGTCTTCATTTCTCCTTGGCTGCGGTGGCAGAGGAGGGAGGCCTGCGTTGTCTTGTGGGCGATCCTCGCGAGGTTGATCCCTCCAGCCTCCCTCGCGAGGCGGGTCCCTCCAACCTCCCTCGCGAGGTTGATCCTTCCAGCGATCCTCGCGAGGTTGGTCACGCCACCCTTGGCGAGGGCCACGGTCTTCCCATCCTCCTCCACCTCTTCCTCCTCCTCGGCCATAGCCCCGATCACTGCGCTCGGGGCGTCGGCCGGCACGCACGTCCCGCATGGCCCTGAGCTCTTGGCATTCGTTGGTGTTGTGGGTGTGGAGGTCATGGTACACGCAGTACCGACTGCCCTTGGATGACTCAGGCTGATCCCTTCCTCGCTTGGTGTCCGGCTCTGCTACAAGCACGACAGCCCCCTTGCGCTTCACGTCCTTGACCTTGGGCGTCTTCTCTTCTGGGTCGGCAGCCGGCAGCTCGAGAAGGGAAAGGCGTCCTTCCTCAGCCCTGGCGCACTTGGTCACCAAGTTGAACAGATCCAGGGATGTGCACAGGTCTTCATGGATCGCGAGCTCTTCCTTCATCTTGATGTCACACACCTTCTGAGAAGGCTAAGATGATGGCCTCCTCCGACACCCTGGGGATCTTAAGGCGAGCGTTGTTGAAACGTTGGATGAACTTCTGCAGGGTCTCCCCTGACTGCTGCTTGATGCGGCACAAGTCACTCATGGCCGGGGCCCGATCGCGGGTGCCTTGGAAGTTGGCGATGAACCGGGTGCGCATCTCGTTCCAGGAGGAAATCGTGCCAGGAACCAGGTTCAGGAGCCAGGTGCGGGCATCGTCCTTGAGCGCCATGGGAAACCAGTTCGCCATGACCTTCTTGTCTCCATTGCCGGCTTCAATGCCCAGCTCATAGAGCTGGAGGAACTCCACAGGGTCGGCCGTGCCATCGTAGCGCGGGGGCCGGTCTAGCTTGAACTTGCCCGGCCAGGCCACGCTGCGCAGCTCGGCGGTGAAGGCACGGCAGCCTGCAGTGGCCACGGGAGGCCTTTCGTGACGGAGGGCTTGATCTTGGGGGTCTCCGTGCGCTGCCGCCAGGAGCAGCGCGGGGTCTCGACGCGCTGGAGCAGGAGCGAGTTCGTGCCGGGCCGGTGCGGGGAGCACTTGGGCAGCTTCTTGGGGACGAGGGATCTCTTGGCAGCTCTTCTCTTGCTGTGCTGGTGCCGGACGGAGTGGGTTCCGCCCAGGGGCCACGCGCCTTGGGGCCAAGGCGCCTTCTTGAGGGGGAGGCGGCTGAGGCGCCCCCGGAGCTTCATCGCCCGGGCAAGGCGGGGCGCGGTGCAGCGAGAGGGATGGCAAAGGGGAGCCCCCAGCGGCGCTGACGAGCTCGGTGATGCGTGCGAGCCACTCGTCGTAGAGGTCGTCGACGGGACGGTAGTGCAGGAGTTCCCGCGCCAGGAGCAACGCGGCGTGTGCGTCCGCAGGGGCGCAACGGGCGTGGGACGAAGAACCGGCTGGAGCCAGCGACAAGGTGGCAGTGCGGCCTTCCCGCCGCACCGAAGGATGCAGAGACGACGCCTGCTGCTTGTTCCCCGCCAGGCCGGTGGCGGCGTTGACGGCGGGCGACGGGAACGGCGGGGAGGCCGCTGACGGGGCGTCTGGGCGACGCGAGTAGCGAGAGCGGCCGGCGCTTCAGCTGGCTCGACGAGCGTCGACATGGATGCGAGGGGCGGCGAAAAGCAGGGCGGCGGAAGGCGGATTCCGGTGCACCCCTACCTGGCGCGTCAAATGTCAGATTTCGGGTTCTGGCAGACCCTCTAGGTTTGAACTCTGGGGTGGACGCGGAGATCACACCTCCAACCTACCTACGTCTCGTCGCCTCGCAAGGATCTAAACTACACAAAGAACAACACAAGGGACACGAGGTTTATACTGGTTCGGGCCACCATTGTGGTGTAATACCCTACTCCAGTTTGTGGTGTGGTGGATTGCCTCAGGGGCTGATGATGAACAATACAAAGGGAGAACAGCCTCGCGAGGGGCTGTTCTTGAGCTGGTGCGATGAACTGCTTGGGTGAGTTCGATCGCCTCTGTCTCTCACTCTGCTAGGGCTCTATCTGATAGGCTTCTCTCAGTTCAGTTCCTCCCCCCCCTTGCCTTGGTGGTGGCTAGTCCTATTTATAGAGGGAGGCTCTAGGCCTCTTCCCAAATATAGAGCGGGAAGGGCGCCAACAATTGGCCATTTTGAAGGGGAACATCTAGTACACTTATCCTGACTAAAGTCAGTCCTCGCCTGCCAAAGACTCTGACGGTGACGTCGGCTTGGGCTCCACGATGACCTCCTTCCTGCCGTTCAGCTGGTCTTGGTCTTGTTGCACCGAAATGGTTGCCTTTGCGTGATACCCTTGCCTGCGCTTGCTCCCTTTGCACCAAAGAGGAAACAAGGACTCTGCGCAGGCCGGCACCCGCCTGGCGCTCTAGGTCGTCATGGCTTGCGTCATGGGCACCTCGTGAGGTACCCCGCCTTGATCTCTCCGCCTCCTCGCGAGCCAGCCTGACGAGGCCGTGCCTGAGGAAGCTTTCCGTCGTCCACCCCGCGAGGCTTGGCCCCTCGCGAGGGTCTTGAGCTTGTGTTGATGAAGATGGGCCAAACTGGGCCACTCCTTGAGCCACGCCGCAGGCCGCAGGCAGGCAAGTCTGGGTACCCCCGTTCCCAGAACGCCGACAGGGGCTGACGGCGAGGGCGGTCCTGAGTTCGGCTCCCAGCCGGATGCGATTCCAGAGACCTATACGGGTCCAGAAGCAAGTTGGCAGCCTCCTTCGACTGGAGGGGTCGTGCCTATTCCATCAGCGACCTTTGTCTATCCAGAAGTGTCGGATGTTTTGTTGGTGGCGTTGAAAGACGCCTCCGTCGTTGATGAGCACCGTGCCCTTATGGGTGCGGTGATTGAGAAGATTTAGTCAACTGAGGGTGGACTGAACAAAGCCTGTATCAGCCTTATAAAAGGCTTTGAGGTATGTTTTATGAGTTGTCGAAGAGTGTCACAGTATAGATAGTAGCCCCTGATACTCTATTCGGTGAAAGAAAGAACCGGATAGAGGATCGAATTTTATGATCGCAGGAAGACTCATTGAATGGCATCTATTTCTCTTCTGTTATAAGCAGGTATCTGTAATGGCTGCTTATTCTCATACTGCGGAGATCTCCGGGCTGAATCAAAGTCTGGAGCGAGCCAAAGAAGAACTTGGCCAATTGAAAATGCAGTTGAGGGATAAACAAGGTATGCACAAGTCTTGTTCGCGTTTATTGCGAATCAATTTTCAGTATGAACTGAGCTTTATGACTTGCGCTAGGGATTATGACCGAAGTCGAAGCACTTAAGAAGGTTGTGGCTGAGGCCGAGAAAAAGGCAGCCACTGAGCACGCTCTTCGTGAGAAGCACGAGGCCATTAAAGCTGAGCAGGAGCTACAAGATGCCGTGAGGAAATGCGAGACCTTGGAGCAAAGTTTAATGGAGAAGGAAGCCGAACTCACAAAGGCGCATCAGGCAATGAGCAATGCCCGGGAGGAAACCCAAAGCACCCTGCAGGAGATCCAAGAGGCGAGAAAGGTCGCGGCTGGTAAGGTTTTTTTTCCTGTAGAGTAAGTATTTGGGGGGAAAACTTATGTTTCTAATTTTGAATCCGGATTTCTCAAGGGTATTTGTCGAGCTACCTCGCAGCATATCAGATGCCGCTCAATTCTACCGAGCCGAAGAAAAGAAAACTGCAGATAGGCTCTTCTGGTCGTAGTATTTGGCACCAAATTATCCGGTGCCTTTTACCTATCAGCTGAAACAGCTAGTCGAACTGCATAAGGCGGCGGAACTAGCCATGAAAGATTTGGTTATCCGTCTATGGCCTGCTGAGCCGATTCAAAGCAGCTACTTCAGGCTCGTGAAGCGACTCATAAGCGCTTGCCCTCGACTTGACGTCATCAAGCGGTCGGTCTTCATAGAAGGTGCACGAATGGCCTTCGCCCGTACAAAGCTGCACTGGGGGAAGATGGAAGCCGAAAAGCTAATGACCGAAGGACCGCCAGAGGGGAAGGAGAATCGCAAGCCCGAATTATATTATGAGAGTGTCCTGAAAGGATCTTACCTTGCAGCGGGGCTATGCGCCAAGGACATTATATTTCCATGAGTTCCAATCATGTTGTCCTTTGCAGTGTTTGAACAAGGTCGTTTATTTGTCGCCTGTTCTATAAAAGTTTACCCTCCTGTACGGTCGTTTCATATGTTAAACCTGAGAGTTGGCTAGTCGTCGGCTTCTGCCCCCACGTAAGAAGTACGGTGGTGTTCGGGATAAACCTGAGCACTCTTTATCCCAGTTTTGGGTCCTTCGAAGGAGGTGCTTAGCACAAGAACCAGGCAATGGGACTATAGGGCTTTATCACTCTCACTTAGCCATAGGAGCTTTAGTATGGTCGGCGCAGCCCCTGGTGTTCGGAAGACCGTACTAGGGGCTCTATAAGCACCTGATCGGAGAAAGAACCTCTCGCACGCTACATTGGTTATGGCATTATGCGGGAGAAATCTTTAAAGATTTTGTGACCTCTCGAACAGCTGACCAGCTCTCGCCGTATCATGACAGTCAGTTTTCGGCTTTCTCTACTGAGGTGCTTGTCCAGAAGAACCGGGACACAATCGTAGTAGTTCTCCCAATGCTACCTTAGCCGATATAGCGGAACGTAAGGTACCAAAACATGGGAGTCGGGTAAACACAACTATTGACCCAAGACATGATTCGGAGCTGATGCATATAATGATATAGGTTCGGGGTGCCGAGCTTCCATGAAGGTGTTCAGTCTTTACTGTTGTGTTATGGGTAAAACGAAGCCCCTGGCATATTTTAAGGCATATTGCTGTGTGCAGATGCCACTTGACAGAATGATTTCAATAAGAAATAGCAGCAGGTATACGTCAAATAAATCCATATGTTGTATTTGAATAGTACGTCTATGCGCATGGGTGAGGGAGTCCTGGATCAGGGGGTATCCGGACAGCCGTACTGTGTACAACGTCCGGACTATTGAAACGTGAAGATACAAGACTCAAGACTTCGGCCCGTGTCTGGATGGGACTCTACTTTCTTTTAACCGACTCCATGTAAACCCTAGCCCTCTCCGGTGTCTATATAAACCGGAGAGTTGGTCCTTAGAAGACCGATCACAATTACAATCATACCATCATAGGCTAGCTCTTAGGGTTTAGCCTCTACGATCTCGTGGTAGATCTACTCTTGTACTACCCATATCATCAATATTAATCAAGCAGGAAGTAGGGTTTTACCTCCATCGAGAGGGCCTGAACCTGGGTAAACATCTGTGTCCCTTGCTTCATGTTACCATCAGCCTTGACGCATGATCGGGACCCCTACCGAGATCCGCCGGTTTTGACACCGACATTGCTGCTTTCATTGAGAGTTCCTCTGTGTCGTCGCTGTCAGGCTCGATGGCTCCTTCAATCATCATCAACGACGCTGTAGAGGGCGAGACTTTCCTCCCCGGACAGATCTTCGTGTTGGGCCGCCTTCTTGACCAAGGGCCAACTCGCTAGCCATCTCGAGCAGATCGACAGCATTCGCCTGCCAGCCACAGATCAGGTTCGGAAACCTGAACATACACGGCGGACATCCGCGGAGACTTGATCTTTGATGGATTTGGGCATATGCCAGGAGCACCGGACAGTCACGGCGAGCACGGCTTAGACCTGCCGTCGGACGAAGCTCGGGGTATCACCCCCGTAGTATCTCCGTACCTAGATCCGGAACAGGCTGCGCTGCCTAAGGATGGGGGGATGGACCCCGCCCCACAGGTCGCACACTCATTCGCGGTGGAGCCGAACACGGGTCTTACCTCTGCGGTGGCCTGTGACTCCGAACCCCCGGATTCATATCCGGACGTTGGTTCCAGTCCGCGCACTCCCGAGCCCGTCGGGCCAGGATGGGCTCCGGTAATGGAGTTCACCGCTGCGGATATCTTCCAGCACTCGCCCTTTGGCGACATGCTGGACTCATTAAAGTCTCTCTCTTTGTCAGGAGGCTCTTCGCCGAACTATGTCCGGCTCGAGTGGGAGGCAGGCGACGAAGGAATTCGTTGCCCACACACCACCCACTTCATTGCCACGGTCGATCATTTAACTGAGGTACTGAACTTCGACTCCGAAGACATCGACAGTATGGACGACGATGCAGGAGAAGAACATGAACCACCGCTCACTGGGCGGTGGACAGCCACCTCTTCTTATGATATATATATGGTGGACACTCCGAAGGAAACAAATGGCGATGAGACAACGGAGGATAAAACCTCAGGGAAGAAAGCAAAGGATGGGCGTCGTCGACGCCACTCCAAGCCCCGCCACAGCAATACCGGCCCAGGAGACGAAAACAATCTGAATGGTGCCGAAGAAGAATACAACCCTGATCAGCCCGCCTTCAAGTAGGCCGAACATGAGAATGAGCAGGTCAGCCCAGAAGAACAGGCGATGGACGAATACCGGGAGGAGGACAGCTACATGCCCCCCTCCGAAGACGAGATTAGCCTCAGCGACGACGAGTTCGGCGTGCGTGAGGATCCCGTAGAGCAGGAGCGCTTCAAGCGTCGGCTTATAGCCACTGCGAGGAGCCTGAAAAAGAAGTAGAAGCAACTCCAAGCTGATCAAGACCTGCTCACAGACAGATGGACTGAAGTCCTGGCAGCCGAGGAATACGGACTCGAGTACCATACGGCTGATCGGCCACCTTGTGGCCGGGATAAAACGGCATACCAGTCTGCACACCAGCCAACACCCCCACGCCAACATACTACGGCCCGGGGCAACAAAACAGGACAGCCAAGATCGATCTACGGATCGCAGGGGCGCGCCTCGGCACGCGACGACGACTGTCACGCCGGATACACCTTCAAAAAATCCGGCCGGGCCGAATATAGCCACCCAGAGCAATTCGACCTGCGTAGCACATAGCCCAGCACAGAGGCGCCATGCACCCCCTCTGCTTCATTGACGAAGTAATGGATCATGAATTCCCAGAAGGGTTCAAACCCGTAAACATCGAATCATATGATGGCACAACAGATCCCGCAGTATGGATCAAAGATTTTCTTCTCCACATTCACATGGCCCGCGGAGACGATCTACATGCCATCAAGTATCTTCCCCTTAAGCTCAAAGGACCAGCCCGGCACTGGCTAAACAGCCTGCCAGCAAATTCCATTGGCAGTTGGGAAAACCTGGAAGACGCATTCCTCGACAACTTCCAGGGCACATATGTGCGACCACCTGACGCCGATAACTTGAGCCACATTATTCAACAGCCCGGAGAGTCAGCCAAGAAATTCTGGACTCGGTTCCTAACTAAAAAGAACCAAATAGTTGACTGTCTGGACGCTGAAGCCCTGGCAGCTTTTAAGCATAATATCCGTGACGAGTGGCTCGCACGACACCTCGGTCAGGAAAAACCCAAGTCCATGGAGGCTTTCACAACACTAATGACCCGCTTTTGCGCGGGCGAGGACAGTTGGTTGGCTCGCAGCAGAACTATGCCACATTCTGGCAATTCGGATGGCCGCGACAATAACGGCAAGCCATGGCGTAACAGACATAAGCGACGGAACAACAGCGACAACACTGAAGACACGGCAGTCAACATCAGATTCAGCGGATCCAAGCCCAGTCAGCGGAAGAAGCCGTTCAAAAGAAATAATCAGGGACCGTCCAGTCTGGACTGCATACTGGAGTGGTCGTGCCAAATTCAAGGCACCCCGGACAAGCCAGCCAACCACACCAATAGAGATTGCTGGGTATTCAAACAGGCCGGCAAGATAAACGCCGAAGACAAGGACAAGGGGCTACACAGCAACGATGACGAGAGCCCGATGTCCAAACGGAGATGAAGAAATTTCCCCCCAGGTGAAAACGGTCAACATGATCTACGCCACGCACATCCCGAAGCGGGAACGGAAGCGGGCACTAAGGGACGTCTATGCGAAGGAGCCAGTCGCCCCCAAATTCAACCCATGGTCAGCTTGTACGATCACCTTTGATCGAAGGGGTCATCCTACTAACATCCATCATGGCGGCTCAGCCGCATTGGTTTTAGACCCAATCATCGACGGATTCCACCTCACGCGAGTCCTTATGGACGGCGGCAGGAGCCTGAACCTGCTTTATCAGGACACGGTGTGCAAAATGGGCATTGACCCTTCAAGGATCAAGCCCACTAAAACCACCTTTAAGGGTGTAATTCCTGGAGTAGAGGCCCGCTTTACGGGCTCTATAACACTGGAAGTGGTCTTCGGGTCCCCGGACAACTTCCGGAGCGAAGAGTTAATCTTCAACATCGTCCTTTTCCACAGTGGTTACCACGCACTGCTCGGACGAACCGCATTCGCTAGATTCAATGCGGTACCACATTATGCATACCTCAAGCTCAAGATGCTAGGACCGCGCGGGGTCATCACTGTCAACGGAAATATGGACCGCTCCCTTCGAAAAGAAGAGCACACGGCAGCCCTCGCGGCAGAAGTACAATGCGGCCTACTCCGACAAACCAATCCGGCGACAACTTCGAGCACAGTCAAGCGAGTCCGGAGCACCCCGCAACAGGATCATCAGGAATGCCAAGAGCGTAATTAGTAGTCCGGCCTCCGCTCAAGCCCCTCCAAAGTAGCATTCGCGCCACGCGCACACGATTACGCACTCAAAATACCATGGCCATAGGCGGAGGCGCATCAATGACTCAGTCAATAGTGCGGGTAACCGCCAAATACCTTCATACTATTTCCCTCTTACCTTTCAGGACACCGTGTTGGTGCAGCATCCTCAAAAGAGTCGAATTGTCGGACTTATAGGGGAGAGACATCCAAGGAGGCAACAGACGCTGTGCACAGAAGGAAATACCCAGGTGGAATATATTTATGATCATTATACCTGCTTTATCTATCTGAACACAGCCTGCCCCTGGATAGGACATGTTAAATAGTCCTCTTTTATCTTTGCTTAACGCATCCATTGTAAACGTACGCTAAACGTATTTTTCGTCAATGGGAGATTATATATAGCGTCAGGTTATTATTCTTATTTGAGCATTTTTTTTCTCTTATAAATGTTTATTTGATATTGCATCCGCACACCTTGGTGAGGTCAGTTTGCCAGGGCCTTCTCATGGCGCCCTGTAATATGGCAAATAAAGTCCAAACACTTTCAATAGTGCGACACCCCGAACTTATAGCACTATATGCATCAGCTCCGGATCATGTCTTGGGTCTATAGTTGGGATAGCCCTGCTCCCTTGTTTTGGTGCCTTACGTTCCGTTAAGTCGGCTAAGGTAGCGCAGGGAGAACTACTGCGATTGTGTCCCGGTTCTTCCACCTCAGTAGAGAAAGCCGAAAACTGACTGGCATGATGTGGCAAGAGCTGGTCGCTGTTCGAGAGGTTTTAAAATCCTTAAAGATTTTCCGCTTTAGGCGATAAATCGGCTTCATCCGATCTAGGCGTGTATAGCGCCCCGATTCGGCCTTCCGGATTCTAGGGGCTTCGCCGAAATTTAAAATTGTAGACTTCTATGGCTAAGTGAAAGTTATAAAGCCGCATAGTCCGATTGCCCTGTTCGCTGCGCCAGACACCTCCTTAAGGGACTGAACATTTGGATAAAGAGTGTCCGGGTTTTCCACGAACAACCCAGTACTAGTTACGTGGAGGAGGAAGCCGACGACTGGCCTACTTTCAAAATTTTATAAACAGCCGCACAGAAGGTAATATTTTAAATAACAAAAGCGCTACATAGCGCAAGTAACTTCGTCTTTAATTACAAACATGACAAAAGTGAATTCATTCCAAAATGGCGTCCTTGGTACACTCATCGGCGACGAGATGAGCACCCTTCATCACGCCATAATAGTACATTTCAGGATGGCGATGCGCCTTGCCCTCCGGCGGCCCGTCCTTGACCAGCTTCTCCGCCTCCAGCTTGCCCCAATGCACCTTGATGCAGGCAAGGGCTCGGCGGGCACCTTCGATGCAAACGGATCGCTTGATCACTTCAAGCCGCGGGTAGGCATCCACCATCCGCTTGATCAGGCCAAAGTAGCTATTGGGCAGGAGCTCACCAGCCACATCCTGACTATGAAGTCCTTCATAGCAGTTCGGCCGCCTGTGGAGTTCGATCAACTGCTTTAGTTGGTCGCCGAGGCATCGGATGATCGGCCCCGACAGATTGGGACCGAACAGCTTCTCCGCTGAGCTCCCTCACCGGCACGAGAACTCCGCAGCGTCTGAGACGCTGCGTGGCAGATCTGCAAATGCCCCTGGAGAGCTCCGAACTCGAGTAAGTAAAAGAAACGCCTCCTCCACATGTTTGCTTTGCATAAATAATTTCTTACCCGCTGCTATCTTTTTGGCCTCCTAGATCTCCTGATGTGCTTTCTCGGCTTCGGCATTGGCATCTTTCAAATTTACAAGGGCCTTCTCAAGCTCAGCCTCCTTCATCTTCAGATCATGCTCCATGGACTCGCACTTCTTGTCGAGGTCCTGGAGCTCTTGCTGTACCTCGCCCACTCTAGCACTTTGCTTTTTGCGCTCCTTGCATTCCAAGGCCGCTTTGCTTTTGGCCTCGGACAACGCTTTCTTCAGGGACGCCACTTTGGCGGTGGCCCCTGTTACACAGTCACGACGCTTTGGCGTTAGACTGACGAATTTTGCCTATCTTTAAAGCATACGAACAGGGAATCTCTTACCTTTATTCTCCTCGAGCTGCCTCTTAATGAGGCCGAGCTCTCCCTGCGCCTGCTCCAGATCCCGCTTCAGTTCGGCAACTTCGGCAGTACGGGCAGCAGCAGCAAGTAGCACAGCCTGCTTATGCACACGAATATTTATTGTTAGACCCTTGCAGATTATAATTGACACTCCGTTTGGTTTTTCTTTTCGAACACCAAAGAGAGTATCAGGGGCTACTACCTATCGGGTGGTAATTTTACACATATTTATTACTTACCTCAAAGCCTGTTAAGAGGCTGGCGCAAGCTTCGGTTAGTCCGCTCTTGGCGGACGAAACGTTCCGAATCACCGAACTCATAAGAGTACGGTGATCTTCATCTATGGAAGCGCCGCGAAGCGCTTCCAGCAGACAATCCGGCGCCTCGGGCGCACTGGAAGTCCTTGATGCAGACGGCTCGCTCTCCCTGACGAGGTGCTGTCCGCCTGAGTTCGGAACCATCGAAGGTTCCGGGACAGTGTTCGGTTGAGAGCCCGACCTATTGTGGCTCTCATCGACGTGATCCACGGGGACCTTGAACCCCGCATGTTCGACGTCTGGGACCCCTCCTTCGGACGTCTCCAGAGTCACCTCCCCCCGCTTGGGGAGCCTTTGGGACAACACCTCCGTGTCATCCGAGGGTTGAGGAGTAGTGGTTGTCCGAAGCGAATTGATCTCCGAATCACTCAGGGACCCGGAGGAAGACACTTCGGGATAAGCCCTGGCCGGACTACACATATGTTCGGCGATAAACAAAAGCTATAGAATGAAGTTATGATGGAGTGCGGACACTTACGATCGCACCGGGGGCTCCCCCTGGGCAGCCACCCTTCCTCACTATGAGCGGCCGGGGCGGAGTAGTCCGGAAGGGGTACCTTCCCCTTCTTGGACGCCCCAGCCTCCCCCTCCGGGGCGGCTTTTCTCTTCTTCTCCCCCTAGTGTGGGGAGGTGGAATTTCTTCTTGATTCCCCCCGCCTCCGCGGGAGGAATCTGTCTTGTCATCATCGGACGACAGGGGTATAACAGCCTTGCGCCGAGGGCCTTTTCCGGCCCCATGGCCCGCCTCTCCGGGTCCCTCATCCTTTCCGGATGGGGCGTCTTCTTCTTCTTCCTCCCCCTCTTCGTGGGAGGAGTCTGCCTCGTCATCTTCGGACGAGGCTTCTGGCACAACCTTACGACGGAGACCCTTTCGGATCCCCGGGGCCTTCTTCTCGGCCTTCTTCTCCGTCACCTTGTACGGTGCCGGGACCAGCATCTCCGTCAGGAGAGCGCCAGCTGGGCCCTCTGGCAGCGGAGCTGGACAGTAAACCTGCTCCGCTGTCTCCACATAATCCTAAGGCAAATATGTATAACTACTTAAGGATCTCCCTTGAACATATTGGGAAAAACCGAGTCCAGTGGTAGTCTGAGAATTCACCTGACTAGGAGCCCGCGCGGCGTGAAGCCTGCGGTCCTCGGATGTGGGAGGAGGCACTTCAGAGGCCTTGAACAACACCTTCCATGCGCCTTTATGCGTCATGTCGTAGAGCTTCCGGAGCGTCTGTTGTTCGGCTGGGACGAACTCCCATAGATTGAATGCCCGCCTTTGACAGGGCAGGATCCGGCGAACAAGCATGACCTGGATCACGTTGACGAGCTTGATGTTCTTGTCCTTCATGCTTTTGATGCATGTCTGGAGTCCGGTCAGCTCCGTAGAATCGCCCCAGGACAGGCCCTTCCTTTCCCAGGAGGTGAGCCGCATGGTGGCTCCAGACCTGAATTCGGGGGCCACCGCTCAGTTGGCACCGCGCGGTTCGGTGATGTAGAACCACCCTGATTGCCATCCTTTTACGGTCTCCACAAAGGAGCCGTCCAGCCAGGTGACATTAGGCATCTTGCCCACCATGGCTCCTCTGCACTCCGCTTGCTGGCCTCTTACAATCTTCGGCTTCACGCAGAAGGTTTGCAGCCATAGGCCGAAATGAGGTCGGATGCGGAGGAAGGCCTCGCATACGACAATGAACGCCGAGATGTTGAGGACAAAATTCGGGGCTAGATCATGGAAATCTAGTCCGTAGTAGAACATGAGCCCGCGGACGAAGGGATGGGTAAATCGAGTCCACGGACCGAAGTGGGCAGCGAATCTGACCTCTCGTGGGGTCCTGGGGTCGGAATGACCTGCCCGGCGTCCGGTAGCCCGTGTGCTATGTCCGCGGCCAAGTATCCGGCCACCCGAAGGTTAGTGATGTGCTTTTCCTTGACGGTGGAAGCCACCCACTTGCCTCCTGCTCCGGACATGTTTAGCTGTGCGGAGGAGACGAAGGCTTGGGCGCTGGAGCTTGAGGGGCCAAGAGTGGGCGAAGGAGGAGGAAGGCGTGGGTAGAAATGAGGAAATCTTATCCCTTTATAGAGGTGCTGAAAGCGGTACGCCTCCCCACTTGCCCGTTGGGAATCGCTTGCTTCCCATGCGCCACGCTTGATGGCGTGGTGGGATTACCCATACCCGTATTGATGAGAATCGCGTGATAAGGGGACACTGACGGTGTCCTGGACTAGGGGGTACTCACCACGTCGTCTCCCGATCAGTTGGATTGGGCCGAGGATCCCCATGGCCGTATACTCATGGGCCAGTCCGGACAGTTGCCGCATACAAGGAAGATTCCACAAGACTTGGTGATCAATACAACGACTCCTCCCCCACCGGCGTATTCGACTAGGACTCTTGTTATCCTAGGCCTCTGGTGCATTATATAAACCGAGGCCAGGCTAGTCGATAGACAAAAAAACAATCATACCATAGGCTAGCTTCTAGGGTTTAGCCTCTCTGATCTCGTGGTAGATCTACTCTTGTACTACCCATATCATCGATATTAATCAAGCAGGAGTAGGGTTTTACCTCCATCGAGAGGGCCCGAACCTGGGTAAAAACATCGTTTCCCTTGTCTCCTATTACCATCCGCCTAGACGCATAGTTCGGGACCCCCTACCCGAGATCCGCCGGTTTTGACACCGACATTGGTGCTTTCATTGAGAGTTCCACTGTGTGTTCGGCAAAAGGTCGATGGCTCGCCTGCAGATCAACTGCGACTTCGGCATCTTCGTCACCAGCTCGACTGGTCACCTTGGTTCGACCAAGGACTGCTCCCTGCCTCCGATCGTCATGTTCGGATGAGGGCCTTCATCAACATTAGCTCCGATCTCTATCAAGATCATGGAGGAATCATCCAGGGAGCCCGGGGCTCAACGTCAACATTGCCCTCGGGCGACCATGCTGTTTTTCTGGATAGCGAACTTGTATCCACCGTCACCGCCTCCTTGAGTGCCGGTTTGACGATTGCTTCGGTGGAATTGTGCGGAATTGAGTCTACAACAACCCTGGAAAATTTCGTCGAGTTCCGATGGAGGAATCTCTGGCAATCTCCGATATACCAGAGCCGCATTGAATCTGGACGAGAATCCGGACGAGTTTAGGGCGTGGTGTCCAGCTTCTAGCTCGGACCTCCTTTGGAAGATCCAACCGTTGATCGACTGCGGAATTCTTATATCTACCGCCCCTCAAAATTTCAGCTCGATCCGACCGTCCAAACTCCGGGAACCTTCCGATTAGTGCATCACTTTTCGGATCTGTTTTCTGCGCGAAAACAAATCCGACCCGACTTCGTCCTTTTTACAAACAGGATTTCGGACATCCTTTTTGAAGGAAGTTTTGTATGGGGTATTGTGTTTTGTTCCCGAACACATCCCACTAACTTTAGAATCTTTTGAACATGATCTTCAACATCATGCTGGTGTCAAACCAGTCCGGCAATATTGCTCCACGGCTGCCGACCTGCGCTAGACACGTCGTCACTTTGTTGAGCCGAGCTCAACTTCTTCGGATCATCATCTCGGCAAGCCGAACAAGAGGCCGGCATCGCGAAGGATAAATCATCACCAACATCGCCGCCCCATGGATTACACGGAGCAGGCATACCGGCGTCGCCGCACGGTCGCTTCATCAAGCCGGCATCAACCACGTCATGACGTGCATCGGTAGGGCCGCACTATTGCTTCTTCAAGCTGGTGTCCATCACGCCGACCTACTTCGACATCTCGGCTGGACCGGGGGCTTCGCCATCTCTTCATCAACCTACTCCGGACACTTCGGCGTCACTACCCGACCAGCTCCGTCACGTTAGCTGGACCGAGGGCTTTGCCTCGGCAAGCCAACCTTTGCCAGCATTGCCATGCCGTCGTTTTATCGCCCATCAAGCAATGGGTGCACGGATCGAGTCCCAATTTTGGGAGTCACCTCCCTTCGGATTGCTACAACAAATAAACCAGGTGCTATTAATCCCAGTACTTTTTGCTTGTTTGGGTTCATTTTTCCCAAGGAATTATTACTCTGGTTTGTCCATCATATATACGCAGGTCTATTAAATGGTGGCCGCATTAACAAAGATCGCATGGTGGTTCGGTCAGTTTCCGTACATAGTCCGGCGAACGCCGCATCCGGAACTCGGACCGACCTGTGAATTCAGGCTTTGCCATGCCTTTATTGCATTACGCCGACGACCTGCATCGACATTGACTTCGGCGCCAGGCAATATTTCTTTTATTACTCACTTTGCATAAATTATTTATTATGCAACAATTTTTTTAAATTCTTATTATTACTATTATCACCGGTCTGCACTATTTCTTGTGCACAGGAAAATGATCCAGCCGGACTATATCCTTTGGCGTCACCTCGGCTGGATGGGGGGCTTCGTCAACACTTCATTACCCCATGCAGGGGACTTCGGCATCACTCTGCCATCCTGCATTGACCGTGCTATGTCACCACTTCGGAGTGCCGAGCTCTTTGCTCCGCCACCTCGGGATCGGCTTGGGGGACGGAACCTTGTCCGGCGTCAAGCTCGGACCGCGTCGTCAACACCGAACACATTAACCAGCTAAGTTGCCTTCATGCTCAAAGTTTTAAATTTTTAACTTGTGTTCGGCTCGACCAAGCGTTATAATTTTTTGGAAAAAAGTTGCTTGTAAAAATTTTCCTTGTCCAAACTTTGTTGGCACACACTTGACGCGCTACCCGCACTCATTATACCTGGGGGCTTCTTTAACAGAAGCTTATTAATACGGGCCTTATGCCCAACACATGTGTCACACTTCCGCATGTACCTTTTATTCACCATCATATGCATCGATATGACTTAAGTTTTGGCCAAGCTGGGTTGCCTGGCTCCTGTGCTTACCCCTACGTTCCCAATTGTTCGGCTAGGTGGTAAAGGGACTAGTAGAAAACGGAGCTTTAAAACCGGTTTGTAAGGGCCTTTAGTGTCGGTTATGGAACCGGCACTAAAGTGTGGGCACTAAAGCCCCCCCCCCTTTAGTACCGGTTCAGCACGAACCGGCGCTAAAGTGCCACCACGTGGCGTGAGCTCGCGCCCTAGTATGGGGGACCTTTAGTACCGGTTGGTGTTACCAACCGGTACTAAAGGTTTTTTTTTCGAATTTTTTTTTTGAAAATTTTGGAAAGAAAATTTGATTTTTTTTCAATTTTTAATTTTTCTGAATTATTTGATGATTTAGTCTCTAATCACCTCTCTTAACTGCTCAAGTGTGGATCACTCATTCCAAATCATCTAACTTCTCGACCGGTCACCCATCCCTCTCACTACTCCAGCCCGAGCACGCTTAACTTTCGGGTTCTATTCTCCTTCGTTTCCGAGTCTGCACTTGTTGTTTTCCTGACAATAGTAAGATGTCAATCCTATTAACCCTCAGGAGTTTAGCTTGAGCATGAAGTCACACATTTCACCGTTTGAGTTTCAAACTATTATTCTAAAAAAACAGTAATTATTTAGTAACGCTAATATTTCTTGAATAAGTTTGACCATAGTTTGACCAAAATTCAAAAAATTGAAATAATTATATAGTAACACTAATATTCTTGAATAATTATGTAGTAACATTAATACTTCTTGAATAAGTAGTTTGACCAAATTTAACCAAATTTTTTAAAAAACTGAAATTTGACCATATCTTTTTTTCCTTTTCGAATTTGAGGATTCTAAAAAATTCCAAACAGGCCGTAGGCAGTCTCCATCGGATGCGGATTTTCGTGCTGAATTTTTTGATATATTATACGTTTTATTCCGACATCGTATGCAAAAGTTATAGCCGTTTTACATTTTCCCTACACTTTTTGCAAAACATGTCCAAATTTAAGTTTTCAAATTTTCCTAACTAGTAGATATAGTAATATAACTACCTCTCGAAGGATTTTATTTTTTGAAGTTTTTATCATTTTCTTTTGATTTTTTCAAAACTGAAATGGCGATACACCGGGGGGGGGGTAGAGTTTGAAAATTGGCCCCTTTAGTACCGGTTCGTGGCACGAACCGGTACTAAAGGCCTGTCCCCTTTAGTGTGGGTTCGTGGCACTAACCGGTACTATAGGTTAGACCTTTAGTACCGTTGGTAAGACAACCGGTACTAAAGGGGCTCGTGGGGACCCGCCTAACGCCAGACTGCCACTACCCCTTTAGTACCGGTTCGTGGCACGAACCGGTACTAAGGGCTCAACACGAACCGGTACTATTCATCGCAGCCACGAACCGGCACTATTGATAACATTAGTGCCAGTTTTTTTACAAACCGGCACTAATGTGCTTCACATTTGACCCTTTTTCTACTAGTGGGAGCACCTCTGCGATTGTTACTGCCGGGTCAGCCGGATGTGTACCTCAGACTGGGTGAAGCCGAAAGCTAGCGTTCTTAAGGGAATACTCGGTCGGTGAACTAAAAGATGATTTCTTACCTATTTATTTACCTGCCCCCAGATGTTTTTCTCGCTCTTTTCGTAGTCAGGACATGCACTTTAGGGCATGCCTCCTGTGGAAAGGAACCCCTAACGGAACTATTCTCCTGGAAGATGTTTCTTACTAACCATGTAATATAACATAACTAGTTGGGCACTTGTCTGATAAAGCACTAATGACCCCTACGCCTGGTCTCCACGCATGCCCCAGTTTTTATAACCGCGAGGTACGGACACACTCCGGACTATTGGGTCCAGAGGTTGAAGCGAAAAGGTCCGCTACGACAAACGATCTACAATCCGACTAGAAGGCATTTTACATGTCACCTTACATTATATAGTCAACTTTTACCCAAGTCACTTGGGGGCTCTTATGTTTATTTGAGCCGTTTCATACTAAGTGTTTTTCTTCTTAGTCGTTGCGAAGTTTTTATTATTTATCACTCCTTTTTTTCGACACAAGTGTGCGGTCACTAGCCGGGGAGCCTAATTTCTCTCTCAAAACCGCTAGGGTTTAGTTTTCTAAACTAGCCTAATGGGAAGTACTCCGCCTTCGGGATGGGAGACTGAAGCCGTAGGCTGACCCGCTTGAAGTCTTGAGATAGGATGTGTCGTGTTAAAGCACAACAGAGGCACTTTTTTTCTCTAAAATCCAATTTTTGGATTGGCACCGAACACTTGATCTTGTTCGGACGTCATGTTTTTACTGACGTTTTTTGGTTTTTCAAGCTTTTGGCACTTTTAAACTATTTGTGTGTTTTCAGCACAAGTCTCGCGAGGCAAAGCGGACACCTTTAGAGATTCGCAAAAACATTCTCGGATATTGCTATATATGCATCGTTTCAATTGTGTCTTCGGTCAATAGTTGGGTTGCCCGGCTCCCGCGCTTGCCTCCTACGTTCCGCTTTGTTCGGCTAGGTGTGCAAAGGGAGAACCACTGCGATTGTGCTTCCAGCTCGCATGGTCAAGCACCTCGATGGAGAAAGCGAAAACCGACTATCACAATAGGTGTAAACTGGTCAGCGATCCGATGACTATATTAAATGACGGGCCATTCATAACATTGGCCGAAGTGTTTCCGGCTTGACCTCGAGTGTCGCCGAACACTACCGGGGGCTAGTAACTAGCCTCCCAAACTAAATCTTCAATATTTTGCTCTTACATTGGAGTTGAGGTTTCATGATCATGCTTAGCATGACAACCCAAAGAAAGGAACCGATAAAGGGACTATTTTCTTTGGAAGACATTTCTTCTGTTAAACAGTAATATAACATATCTCTCTGCGTACCGTGTTTATAAAACCGTATGGCCAGATTGCCTTGTTTGTCGTAAATCTTTGCCCTCATAAAGGCTTTATAAAGTAGGACAAAAACACTGCTCGACCATTGGCGAGGAGGTTGAAGCCGATGGTCGGTCAACAAAGTTTTGTACAATGCGGATCCGAGCATTAATGACGTAAAGTACTTGGATACATATAGTCATTACAAATAATTTGTGATTTTACTATCGATATCAATCCTTAATTCGGCCACCCGTGCCCGCATTAAGGCTCGGGGGCTACTGGGCTTCGGGCATATTATTTACAAATATTAAAGGGGCACATTGATCCCCGATGCGGTGTTGCCACCGACCGGTGTCTCGTGGGCTCTTGCATTGCTTGTTCTATGCAGAAAATTTTAAGTGCAATACAGTTTCCGAGGAGATTTTGATCCTCAGGTTGGTCGGCCGCACCCAACCTGGGTCTCGAGGTCTGAGCACGCTGCTTTTTGCGTCCCGAAGTATTCTGCCGAGCTAGGACTTGATCCTTAGGCCGATTTTGCAAATCAACCTAAGTCTCAGCGGTTACTGGGATCAGCGGTCTTATGTCATCCTTCAGGTGCATCTCGGATTTTAGACCGATACACACCTTGAGGGCTACTGGCTATATATCTCGTCAGAGAATAAATTGCATCAATAAAAAATATTGACCAAAAATCAGCCCGCGTTCGGGGTGGTGCACCACCTCGGAAGCAATTCGGCATATAGTTCGGATGCAAGTGGCTGGCTCCTTAGAGGGCATTTCCGGCATTAAGCTCGGCTAAACTCCTTCAAACTTCTTTGAACCAAGGTGATTTACGACACCTCAGATACAGTCCGGCGTTGGAGCTCGGATACATAGTCCGGCGTTGGAGCTCGGACACATAGTCCGGCGTTGGAGCACGGATACATAGTCCGGCGTTGGAGCTCGGATACATTCCGGTGTTAAAGCTGGGAAGCGGTCCGGCGTTGGTGCTCGGCTGCAAAAGATGCCTCGAATGCAGTCCGGCGTTGGACCTCGGAAGCAAGAGGACGCTGCCGCACGGGAACAACTACAAACCCGAGGTGTGGCATAAAAATAACAAGGCATTGATAAAGGCCGGAAACTTAAAAGGACTCCTCGGATACCCGACGTGTAAACTCGTCGAATGCATTTCGGCGATCCTCAAGATCGAAGATGAGAAGATTTGTTGAACCAGTTTTCAAGACCGACGACTGAAGATGAAGAACAGTTCGGAAGAATTGAGGAGCGTCCCCAACTTGAAGACCGGTTCAGGGGGCTACTGACGGTGACCTGGACTAGGGGGTACTCACCACGTCGTCTCCCGATCAGTTGGATTGGGCCGAGGATCCCCATGGCCGTATACTCATGGGCCAGTCCGGACAGTTGCCGCATACAAGGAAGATTCCACAAGACTTGGTGATCAAGACAAGGACTCCTCCCCCACAGGCGTATTCGGCTAGGACTCTTGTTATCCTAGGCCTCTGGTGCATTATATAAACCGAGGCCAGGCTAGTCGATAGACAAAAAAAAACAATCATACCATAGGCTAGCTTCTAGGGTTTAGCCTCTCTGATCTCATGGTAGATCTACTCTTGTACTACCCATATCATCGATATTAATCAAGAAGGAGTAGGGTTTTACCTCCATCGAGAGGGCCCGAACCTGGGTAAAAACACGTGTCCCTTGTCTCCTGTTACCATCCGGCTAGACGCACAGTTCGGGACCCCCTACCCGAGATCCGCCGGTTTTGACACCGACAGACACAATCTCTGCTTCGACAAGACGTGCCAAGGAAACCGCCTCGTAGTATGCGTTGTGGCTGGTTGTGGGAAAATGGTTCGAATAACGATCCGACCGTAATAACAAGTCGCGTCATCGGAAAAAGTTGTCAGCAGGTTGCATTTGTGAAATATCATTCTCCCTATGGTGGCATATGAAGATCATCTCGCAGATCCGGACACGGTCTAAGTGTTCGATGATTACTTTGGAGTATTCTAAGAAGGAACCCGCCTTGCAATGCCGAAGACAATACTGCGCACCGGACTCATCGTCATTGAAGCCTGGTTCAGGGGCTACTGAGGGAGTCCTGGATTAGGGGGTATCCGGACAGCCGGACTGTGTACAACGTCCAGACTATTGAAGCGTGAAGATACAAGACTCAAGACTTCGGCCCGTGTCCGGATGGGACTCTCCTTTGCGTGGAAGGCAAGCTTGGCGATCCGGATATTGTGTTTCCTTCCTTGTAACCGACTCCATGTAAACCCTAGCCCTCTCCGGTGTCTATATAAACTGGAGAGGTTGGTCCTTAGAAGATCATCACAATTACAATCATACCATCATAGGCTAGCTCTTAGGGTTAGCCTCTATGATCTCGTGGTAGATCTACTCTTGTACTACCCATATCATCAATATTAATCAAGCATGAAGTAGGGTTTTACCTCCATCGAGAGGGCCCGAACCTGGGTAAACATCTGTGTCCCTTGCTTCCTGTTACCATCAGCCTTAACGCACAGATCGGGACCCCCTACCCAAGATCTGCTGGTTTGACACCGACAATGGGTACAAGTAATGTGATAAAGAAAGGAATATGATTGCGGAACCTCCTGAGACCAGGGGGAAGAGGCTGAGTGCGGATCTGTGATATAGCCGGACGGTCACTGCGGGGAATGTCTAAGGATTCCCTTACACATTCAATCTGCCTCCGTGTAGCCCGTCCTGGTCGGCGCAAAGGTGAACCTGCGAAGGAAATGTATGATAGATTTATGTACCGGAGGGCAGTTGAGCCGCTGAGTTCGGCCTGTCCTGGCCTTCGCCGTTGTATTTAGTTGAGCCCCGGACGGGTCGGGCTATACATCTGCGAAGTAGTTCGGAGTCCCTTAACGGTGTCCGGAAGCCTGGACGTCAGCTCAAGGTTCGGCTGCGAGTTGATGCTCGTTGTTTCTGCTGCTAAGGCAGCGGTGTATATGTTGGTGCCGAAGGAAGGTTCGGCCTTGCCATTAACCGTGATGACATCGCATGGACTGGGCATCTTGAGCTTACGGTAGGCATAATGTGGCACCGCGTTGAATCGAGCGAATGCGGTTCGTCCAAGCAGTGCTTGATAATAACTGTGGAAAGGGACGATTTCGAAGATTAACTCTTTGATGCGGTAATTTTCTAGTGATCCGAAGACTACCTCAAGGGTAATGGATCCTGTACAGCGAGCCTCCTCGCCTGGTATAATGCCTCTGAAGGTGGCTTTAGTGGGTTTGATCGCCGAATGGTCGTTGCCCATCTTGCGCATTGTGACTTGGTAATGCAGATTTAGACTGCTACCGCTGCCCATAAGGACTCGGGTGAGGTGGAACCCGTCTATTATTGGGTCGAGGACTAGTGCGGCTGGATTGCCCTGACTGGCGTTAACCAGACGGTCCGTGCGGTTGAAGGTGACCGGCCCCAGCTTATATTGTGGGACGACTAGTTTCATTGAGACGGCATCTCTAAGGATACATATCCGGTCCGAGTTGGTAATTTGGGTGGTATTTACCACATTCACCGATTGAATATGCGGGGGAAATTTCTTTTGCCCTCCTGTGTTCTGTGGTCTGGGCTCTTCGTCGCTATCGTCGCTTTGAGACCCCCCCCCCCTTGGCGCCTGCCCTGCCGGCATGTTTGAAGAACAAGCATTCTCTGTTGGTATGGGTGGCTGGCGTTTCTGGGGTGCCATGAATTTGGCATTGGCGATCGAGTATGCGGTCCAGACTAGATGGACCCGGTTTTTTATTTTTGGGTGGCCCATTCCGCTGACCGGACTTTGAGCCCCTGAACCCGGCATTAACTGCCGTATTTTCGGCGTTTTCACCATATTTGTGGCGCTTGTGTTTGTTGCGTCGTGGTTTGCCATTGCTATCCCTGCCTTCTGAGATGCCAGGTTTGCTTGCTGTATTGGTACTACGAGCCAACCAGCTATCTTCGCCCGCACAAAAGCGGGTCATAAGTGTCATGAGGGCTGTCATGGATTTTGGCTTCTCTTGGCTGAGGTGCCGGGCGAGCCATTCGTCACGGATATTTTGCTCAAATGCCGCTAAGGCCTCTGCATTCGGACAGTCGACTATTTGGTTCTTCTTTGTTAGGAACCGGGTCCAGAATTTCCTGGCCGATTCCCCTGGCTGCTGAGTTATATGACTTAAATTGTCAGCGTCCAGCGGCCACACATAAGTGTCCCAAATTCTGATGGAGTTTGCCGGCAAGCTATTGAGCCAATGCCGAGCCGGCCCTTTGAGTTTTAGCGGGAGATACTTGATGGCGTGTAAGTCATCCCCCCGGGCCATGTGAATGTGGAGGAAGAAGTCTTCTATCCATACCGCGGGGTCTGTAGTACCATCGTATGATTCAATGTTTACGGGTTTAAACCCTTCTAGGAATTCGTGATCCATTACTTCATCAATGAAGCATAGGGGGTGTACTGCGCCTCTATGTTGGCTATATCACGACGCAGTTCATACGAATCTTGTCTGCCGTGCTCGGTTCGGCCGGGTTTACTTTTAGTGTATCCGACGTGACGATCATCGTCGCGTGTTGGTGCGCGCCCCCGTGATCCGTAGATCTATCTTGCATGTTTTGCCTTGTTTTCCAATACATCTCACAGGTTCCGTGTGTTGCCTTGGGCCTTGGTATTTTTGTTTGATTGGCGGCGGGGTGCGGGCTGGACTTCGGGCTGAAATGCCTCTCTGTCTCGGCCACGAGGTGGCCAATCAGCCGCATCATACGCTGGTGATGTAGGTTTCAATGCTTCCTCCTCTAGTTGAGGTAGCAACATGCGCTTTGGATAACTCTTGGTTGGGCGTTCGGGTTCGTATTCCTCGGCCGCAAGGACTTCAGTCCATCTGTCTGCTAGCAAATCTTGATCAGCTCGAAGTTGTTGTTGCTTTTTCTTCAGGCTATTTGCTGTGGCTATAAGCCGGCGCTTGAAGTGCTCCTGCTCAATGGGATCCTCGGGCACGATAAATTCTTCGTCGCCGAGGCTCACCTCGTCTTCGGAGAGAGGCATGTAATTGTCATTCTACATTTCTCCATATGTTGCCTGTTCTGGAGGGCTAGCTTGTTCATCCTCCTGCTCTAAATCGTGCTGGAGGGGATTGTTGTCGTCTTCGGCACTATCCGGAGTGCTATTGTCTCTTGTGCCGGTATCACTACTTTTGCTGTGGCGGGATTTAGAGCGGCGCCGTTGACGTTGGTGCTTGGGTTGCTTCTTGGAGGGATCATCCTCCGCTGTCTTGTCGCCATTTCCTTCTTCGGGGGTATCCACCATATATATATGTATCATATGATGAGGTGGCGGTCCAGCGCCCTGTGGGCGATGTCTTCGGAGTCGAAGTCGAGCATGTCGGTTAAATCGTCGACAGTGGCTACTAAGTGGGTGGTGGGTGGGCAGCGAATTTCTTCGTCGTCCGCATCCCATTCTGGCCGGACATAGTTCGGCCAAGGTTCTCCTGACAAGGAGAGAGACCTTAATGAATTTAGCATGTCGCCAATAGGTGAGTGCTGAAAGATATCCGCGAAGGTAAACTCCATGATCGGCGCCCAATCGGATTCGATAGGCACGGACGCAGGCGGCTCGGAGTCCGTGGCCGGAGACGAATCCAGTGGTTCGACAAAATACTTACCGGAGTGGCCGGATTCGCGCTGTCGAGGCTGATGTCTTCGGTCTTCTTTGGCCACATCTTCTGGGTCTTGAAGAGTAGCTTCCAGATCTCTTCGTGCCTTGTGCCGAAGAAGCACTGCAGGGCCCGGGGACCTTCCGGATTGAACTCCCACATGTGAAGAGGCCGGTGTTGGCAGGGGAGGATCCAACGGAAGAGCATCGCCTGAATCACATCAGTGAGACTAGTGTTCTTGTTTATCATATTCTTGATGCGCTTTTGCAGCATCATCACTTCATCGGTCGACCCCTAGTCTAGACCCTTGTTGGTCCACGACACGAGCCGCATAGGGGCCCGGATCTGAACTCAGGAGAGGCAGCCCATCTGGCGCCACGGGGTTCGGTGATGTACAACCACGCCTGTTGCCACGCCTTTACGGTCTCCACGAAGGCCCCTTTGGGCCAAGTGGTATTGGGGAGCTTGCTCACCATGGCGCCGCCGCAGTCTGCATGCTTGCCGTCGACCACCTTCGGCTTCACATTGAAGACTTTTAACCAGAGGCTGAAGTGTGGGTGGATGCGGAGTAGCACCTCGCACACGATGATAAACACCGAGATGTGGAGGAAAGAATTTGGAGCTAGATCGTGCAAATCTAGCTCGTAGTAGAACATGAGGCCGCAGACAAAGGGGTGGAGGGGAAACCCTAGCCAAGCGGCGGGAACTGACCCCCTTTAGTACCGGGTGGTGGCACAAACCGGTACTAAAGCCCCCTTTAGTACCGGTTTGTGCCACCACCCGGTACTAAAGGGTGTCTGCGCTGAGGGCAGTTCTTGGTGCGGCAAGTTTAGTCCCACCTCGCTAGCCGAGGGGCGACCGCAGTGGTTTATAAACCCCCGTGCGGTCGCTCTCTCGAGCTCCTCTCCAAATCAGGCCCACTGGGCCTACGTGTTCTTTGCTGCCCTGTTGGCCCACTTGGCCTTTGCGGGCCTGCATCCCGGCCCAACACAGGTTGGGTTTCTAGTCGTATGCAGGCCGTTACGGCCTAGTAGGCGGGCTTTTTTTTGCTTTATTTATTTTTGTGTTGTTTTTTTTGTGTATTTAGAGTTTCTTTGTGAATATTTTTGCTTTAGGTACAAAAAATTACAAACATTCTCTTAGTGCCCGTAGTTTTCAAATTTGAATAGTTTAAATTTTGAATTATTTGAAATTAGTGTGAATCACTAGTTTGTGAATAATTTAACTTTAAAAATCAGTAAAGGCATGAAAGAATTTGTTTGCACATAAAATTTCTTCGCGTTTCAAATGCCAAAACACATAACTACCCTAACTATTACAGAGATTCCCCTCTGGGTGTGAAACACAGAAGAAAGTGATGATAGTGAAGCCGATCACATCCCAGATCTTTGGGTGTGAAACTTTTTCTTCAGCGTGTGTCCCTTTGCACCGTAACCATGGAAAATCTTCATCATTTAACGGGATGCTCGGGTCAATATTCACTGTGAATGGAGAAATTTCATCAAACTTTTCATAATCTTCTGACTTGTCTGTCTTGTCATCCACTCCCACGATGTTTCTCTTCCCGTAAAGAACTATGTGCGCTTTGGCTCATCGTACGATGCATTCGCTTCCTTATCTTTTCTTTTTCTTGGCTTGGTAGACATGTCCTTCACATAGAAAACCTGTGCCACATCATTGGCTAGGACGAATGGTTAAATCGCATCACGCAAGATTGTTGAGATCCACTGTTGTCATTCCGCATGCGGGTCTTCCGTTACCCGCCTCGTGTCATATTGACCCATTTGCACGAAACAAAGGGACCTTTAAACCACGCCGATAGTCAAGTTCCCATATGTCCTGTATATAACCATAATATGTTTCCTTTCCGCCTTGGTTTCTGCATCAAAGCGGACACCACTGTTTTGGTTGGTGCTCTTCTTATCTTGGGCGATCGTAAAATGTATTACCATTTATCTCGCACTTTGAAAGTCATTATATTCAAGATGGTAGCTGGGACAGCAAGTACAGGTCATCTTCAATAGAGGTGTCATGCATGGTGCGTCTACGCAACCAGCCTGGCGAAACTCCTGGTTTGTTCACGTGTAATCCGGTCATCGACCGCTCCGGGTGTTTGGAGCGTAGCAAATTCTTGTGTTCATCCATATACGGAGCCACCAAGGCGGAATTCTGTAGAACTGTAGTGTGCTTGGTGAGAGAATGTCCGTCCATACATATTATTTGTTCCCCTCCTAGCGTGCCTTTTCCATCCAGTCTGCCCTTATGCCGCGATTCAGGAACACCAATCGGCTTAAGGTCAGGAATAAAGTCAATACAAAACTCAATGACCTCCTCATTTTGATGGCCCTTGGAGATGCTTCCTTCTGTCCTAGCACGGTTATGAACATATTTCTTTAAGACTCCCATGAACCTCTCAAAGGGGAACATATTGTGTAGAAATACAGGACCCAAAACGTTAATCTCTTTGCATAGGTGAACTAGGACGTGCGTCATGATGTTGAAGAAGGATGGTGGGAACACCAACTCGAAACTGACAAGACATTGCACCAAATCATTCTGTAACCTTGGTATGATTTCTGGAGCGATTACCTTCTGAGAGATTGCATTGAGAAATGCACATAGCTTCACAATGGCTAATCAAACGTTTTCCGGTAGAAGCCCCCTCAATGCAACCGGAAGCAGTTGCGTCATAATCACGTGGCAGTCATGAGACTTTAGGTTCGGAACTTTTCTCCGCCATGTTTATTATTCCCTTTATATTCGACGATAGCCGACGGTACCTTAATATCGAGCATGCATTCAAAGAAGATTTCCTTCTCTTCTTTGGTAAGAGCGTAGCTTGCATGACCACGATATATGCCGCCTTCTCCGTGCATACGTTGCTGGTCCTCCGTGCCTCGGTGTATCTTTTGTCTTCCCATACACGCCCAAGAAGCCAAGCAGGGTCACGCAAAGATTCTTCGTCCGTGCATCACGCCGATTGCGGAGCGGACCTCTAGGTCTTTCCAATATGGCAGGTCCCAAAATATAGATTTCTTCTTCCACATGGGTGCGCGTCCGTCGGTGTCCTTTGGAACAGGTTGTCCGCCAGACCCTTTCCAAATATCACCTTCAAATCCTTGACCATATCATGTACATCAGCACCGATGCGGTGGCGAGGCTTCGTCCGTGATCCGCCTCACCTTTGAAATGCTTGCCTTTCTTTCTTACGGATGCCTGCTCGGAAGAAATTGACGATGTCCTGTACACATTCTTCATACAACTATTCAAATATATCTTGTCGGTATCATCCAAACAGTGCGTGCATCCACGGTATCCCTTGTTTGTCTGTCACGAAGGTTACCGAGAGCAGGCCAATCATTGATGGTCACGAACAGCAACGCCTTTAAGTCAAATTCTTCCCCATGTGCTCATCCCACGCACGCGTACCTGTTCCATTCCACGCTTGTAAGAGTTCTTCAACTAATGGCCTTAGGTACACATCAATGTCGTTGCCGGGTTGCTTAGGGCCTTGGATGAGCACTGGCATCATAATGAACTTCCGCTTCACCAAGGAGGAAGGTTATACAAACATAGAGTCATAGGCCAGGTGCTATGGTTGCTGCTCTGCTCCCCAAAAGGATTAATGCCATCTGCGCTTAGACCAAACCATACGCTCCTTGCATCATCTGCAAACTCCTTCCCATACTTTCTTTCAATTTTTCTCCACTGCGACCCGTCAGCTGGTACTCTCAACTTTCCGTCTTTCTTACGGTATTCTTCGTGCCATCGCATCGCTTTGGCATGCTCTTTGTTTTGGAACAACGTTTCAACCGTGGTATTATAGGAGAATACCACATCACCTTGGCAGGAATCTTCTTCTGGGCGCCGCCCTCGACATCACCATGCTCATCGTGGCTGATCATATAGCGCAATGCACCACATACCGGCAAGCGTTCAAATCCTCGTACTCACCGCGTAGAGGATGCAATCATTAGGGCATGCATGTATCTTCTGCACCTCTAACCCTAGAGGGCGACAGCCTTCTTTGCTTCAGACGTACTCTCGGGCAATCCGTTGTCCTTTGGAAGCATATCCTTTATCATTACCAGCAACTTTCCAAATCCCTTGTCGATACACCATTCTCTCGCCTTCCATTGCAGCAATTCCGCAGTGGTGCCCAGCTTTTTCTTGTCACCTATGCAATTCGGGTACAACAATTTTTTGTGATCCTCTAACATGCGCTGCAACTTCTTCTTCTCCAAATCACTTGCGTAGTTTCTCTTTGCATCGGCAATGGCCCGACCTAGATCATCAACGGGCTCATCTGATGCCTCTTCTTCAGCTTCTTCCCGCATTGCCGGCCCAGCTTCTTCCCGCATTACCGGCTCAGCTTCTTCCCCCATTGTTGTATCATCGTATTCAGGGAACCCATGGCCAGGATAGCTGTCGTCGTCCTCTTCTTCTTCATTGTCTTCCATCATAACCCCTCTTTCTCCTTGCTTGGTCCAAACATTATAGTGGGGCATGAAACCGGAATCAAACAGGTGGACGTGAATGGTTCTTGACGTAGAGTAATTGCGACCATTCTTACAGCCAGCACATGGACAAGGCATAAAACCACCCGCCCGCTTGTTTGCCTCACCCATAGCGAGAAAAGTATGCACGCCTCAACTAACTGGGAGAGCATCGGTCATCGTACATCCATTGCCGCTCATCTTCATTACACAACATCGAATAGACCAAATTAATACAAGTTCATACATAAAGTTCATACAACACTTAAATGCTACAAACAAATAACTCTCTAGCTAAAGCATTTAAATGCAACAACAAATGCGATCAAGATCGCAACTAAGGTAACAATTGATCCAACAGCATAATGATACCAAGCCTCACTATCGATGGCATATTTTCTAATCTTTCTAATCTTCAAGCGCATTTTCTCCATCTTGATCTTGTGATCATCGGCGACATCGGCAACATGCAACTCCAATTCCATCTTCTCCCCTCAATTCTTTTCAATTTTTCTTTCAAGTACTCGCTTTCTCTTTCAACTAAATTTAACCTCTCGACAATAGGGTCGGTTGGAATTTCGGTTCACATACCTCCTAGATAAAAATATCTATGTCAACTTGATGGGCATAATTTGTCATAAACACGAAATGCAACAAATAGTTTTAAAAGAGAATATACCACATCCGAATCATAACAAGGACGAGGGCCGACGGGACGGATATCAAAACCATGGCACTATGTATAACAAACAACGACGGGTAAGATAATTATTATACGAGTAACTATATATCCAAATCACAGAAACATCAATTTTTATATAAAATTTCATGAACAAGAGGCTCACCACAAGGTGGTGCCATGACGGACGGTGCGGGCGATCGACGGTGGTTACGACAGAGATTTAGAAGGCACTAAGTAAACCACACCTACATATGCAAACTTTTTGACCTCAAATTGCATATAAATCAAATACTAGCACATATATATATTTCCTCCCAAATTACTAAACTCACAAATTAATAACTATATGAACCAATGCAAGAGCTAATCTAGCAATGAGAGATGAAAGGACAAAGTTGCTAACCTTTGTGATCACTTGAATGGATGGGGGCCTTCAAATCTTGACAAATTTTGGGAAAAATGTGTGATGAGCTCGAGGGGAGAAGAGGAAGAACAGAGAGGAGAGGAGAGGGAAAGGGGAAGAACAAAGCGAGCTGGACGAAGGGTTTATATGCAGGAGGACCTATAGTACCGGTTCGTGGCACGAACCGGTACTAAAGGTGCCGGAGAGGGCCCAGATCGACAACATCCTACCACCACCCTCATTAGTACCGGTTCGTGGCACGAACCGGTGCTAAAGGTTAGCCACGAACCGGTGCTAAAGGCTAGCCGTTGGAACCGCACTAATGTATACATTTGTGCGGCTCTTATACAAACCGCACTAATGTGCTTCACGTTTGACCTTTTTCTACTAGTGCTTGCACACACCAGCTTAACTTACCGTGTCCGAATCACCCACGACACTCGTTAAGCAAAACTCTAAGGGGAGGCTACAACCTCGATTAGCATGGGATCACAAAATTTATACAGCAAGCATAAATCTGGGAAGCTATCCCCTCGGCTACAACCGAAAACACCCATGCCCCCCGGCCAGATGACTGGCTTTAATCCATGGCCGTGGTACCCTCATCCCGGCCCCTCTGTACGGTGTGTGCTAGAAAGGGGTTGACAGATTACTGAATCGTACTCTACTTGTTGTAGAGACGAGTGGTAGCACGAAACAAGTATGGGGGTTACTGGAACAAGACTCGATCTACGGTCGACTCAGGAGGTTTATAAATTTCCCTGCATGACATGTATAACAAAAATATTTCAACCAACATTATCACCGCCACTATACCTCACTATGCCATACCGGACAAAACCGTCCCGACGGAGACCGGCGACAAACTCATGCCTACCCAAGGCAGAGGTTTTCCCGGATTCCTTCCGGCATGCATGCAAGGCACATGAGGATGATTATCATCGCCAATGTGTTCATTTCCAACAGCATGGAAATCACTAATATGCATTCATGCATATGATCATATCACATGAAATAACAAGTTCTCCGAAATGAGGTGGTGTTATAAACGTGTCAACGAACACACCAAAAATATTATGCCGGGGTTCTGAATGCTTGCCTTCAATGTGTGGAAAGGCAGGGTGCACTCCAAAACTTTTGAAAGTTTGCTTCTCTCTCTCCAAAGTCCTATTTAAATAAAATTTGAATTAACACACAAATTCAAAAACAGCACAAAATTTTGTTTGATTTTTTTTTTCAAATAAATCTTAAAATAAACTAGGTTAAATTTGAGAGAGGTAGGAAAAAGAATCAATTCATTTGGAGTTGTATTTAAAAAGTTATAGCCAGTCAAAGTTGTGGTCAAAATCTGTTATTTAAAAAAACAGAATAAAAATAAAACGATTCGAATATACGTACACGTCGAAGACGTATTCCGACTATACGCCTCCACTTACTCCAGCGTGGACGCGCGTGGGTCACTGAAAGTGGGTCCAGGGGGCCCACTAGTCAGGTTTGACTATTCTCCCTTCCCTCTTCTTCCTCTGGCCGAACAGAGGCGGGGGCTCCGGCGATCGTCGCCGGCGCTAGGCGGCTGCTCGCGGGCCCCCGAGGGTGGGGATGGATCCGCAAGACTGGGGCGGTTCTTCCGGTGGTCGAGGGAGTGATGGGGATGGAGGGAGTCGTCGGCGGCGAGCTTCGCGGCGGCCGGCGGCGTCGGGAGTAAAGTGGTTTTGTGGTTGTGGTGGTTCCCGATCAAAATCGAGCAGGGGGAAGGGTTCACGGGAGGAAGGGAGAGCTTCTGGTGGAGAGAGTGTAGAGGGGGAGGCCCTGGTGGCGCCAGAATGGCGGGGGCAGTGGCGGCGGCTGCGGTTGCCGGAGATGGGGAAGGAAGCCTCCCCGAGTTGATTGGCTGCCAATGGGGGTCCTAGGGAGATGGCTTGAGACTGCCTGCGTGCGGGGATGAGCTCGGGGCTCCTTATATAGGCGATCGGAGTCGGTTCCGCGGCGGCCGTGGATAAGGTCGCCGGCGATCGTCTTCTGTAGCTGCAGGGCAACGTGGCGAGGCTGGGGATGGCGGCAGGAGCTAGCGGACGAGCGGCTATTGCTCCAAGGGCGAGTTGGCGAGCGGAGACGGCTTGGGCGGCGCTGGCTAGTGCAGGAGCTGTCGGGCGGCAGTGGCGGCTAGTCCTTGGCCTGCCGGAGACGCGGCGAGGGTCTGCTTGGCGTTTTGCGGTGAGGAGGGGAGCGTGTGGCGCAGCTCTGCAGAGCGGTGGCGAACCAGGGGGTGACGCGTCGGCTCGGGCGCGCGTCTTGGGCTAAACGACGCCTGGCGCGCCGAGCACGCCCGGGACGTGTTCGATGAAATGCCGGGGCATGCTAGGGGTCTCGGGTGAGGTTGGCAAGCAACAGAACTAGATTAGTGATAGAGGGAAGATCAAGGGACAAGGTGGTTTGGTCAGGAGACCAAGTTCACAATGTAGACTTGAAATCATGCCAAATCTGGCTATGCACTCAGGGTGTTTGTCAAAATGCCAATGGCATCTAGGCAAAACTTGGGGTGGCCAAATTCTCCAGATCAGTGTCTCTTTGGGTGGAAGAGAGGGTGGTGAGGTTAGTTTTTGAAAAGTACAAACTTGCTAGTGCAAGTTTTGCAGAACTCCAATTCTGGACAGGAGGTAAATGGCATCATTTCATGAACCAAAATTATTCCAATGGTTGCATGCTCCTGGACTTAGGGGTTTTGTAGGGTGGTCTACAAGCTGGGGAAAGAATCAAGGGCCAAAGAGCAAGTAAGAATATGGATGTTGTACAAACCATCATGTTGGACCAGAATGAAGATGAGGTTGATTCACTCAAAATTTTCAAAGAACAACACTGGGTTTTTGCATAAAGTTGAATCATATGCTACTACCAACACCCCATAATTTTGGTGGAAGCTAGAAAGAAATATTTAAATGAGTTGCAGTGCAAAATTGCCCACTGGACCAGAGAAGAAAATTGGGTGTAGAGCTCAAAATATTTCATGAATAAAAGATATTTTTGCATAAAAGTGATTTTAAAACATCACCTGACATCTCCAAATTTTGGTTGGAATTTTAAGTGAATTTATCAAATGGTTGTAGTTCAAACATGGCCATATAATCTTGGAAAAACTATTTTTCAAGAAAATAAAGATCAAGCAAATTAATTATGTAATTAGTTCTACTAATAAAAGAAAGTTTTTCTTGAGAGGTTAAACAAGTCCAATAACATATTTGAAAAGTTTTCTTTTTGGGGAAAACTTCATAATAACAAGAGAGAAAAAGGTCCAAAAATCAAAAGGGAGCCCAGAAAATAATTTTTTTAATTTCTTGGCAAAATTTTAATTAACAAAACAAGGTTAAAATTTTGGGGTGTCACACAAATAGGAATTATTTGCCCGTAGATTTTATCGTTCTTGATATAGATTGCAATCCTTCATGTCCTATTATTCTTGGTAGACCTTTCCTTAGAACGATTGGTGCAATTAATTATTGATATGAAGGAAGGAAATATTAGATTCCAATTTCCTTTAAAGAAGGGCATGGAACACTTCCCTAGAAAGAAAATAAAATTACCATATGAATCTATCATGAGAGCCACTTACGGATTGCGTACCAAATATGGCAATACCTAGATCTATCCAATTTTATTTTTAGTTTTTTGTTTTTGTTTCTGTTTAGGAATAAATTATCCATCTAGCCTCTGTTTAGATGTGGTTTTATGTTTTAATTAGTGTTTGTGCCAAGCTAGACCTATTGGATCTTCTTGGATGATAGTTATTTGATCTTGCTGTAATTTCCAGAAACTTTGCGTTCAGTGACCGAATTATTAAAAATCACCAGAACGTGATAAAATACTGATTCCAATTGCTGCTGATCAATAAACAAATTGTCTAGGTCTTCTAATTTTGGTAGAAGTTTTTGAGTTCCAGAAGTTTGCGTTAGTTACAGATTACTACAGACTGTTCTGTTTTTGACAGATTCTGTTTTTCGTGTGTTGTTTGCTTATTTTGATGAATCTATGGCTAGTAAAATAGTTTATGATCCATAGGGAAGTTGGAATACAGTAGGTTTAACACCAATATAAATAAAGAATGAGTTCATTACAGTACCTTAAAGTTGTCTTTTGTTTTCTTTCTCTAACGGAGTTCACGAGATTTCTATTGAGTTTTGTGTTGTGAAGGTTTCAAGTTTTGGGTAAATTCTTTTGATGGATTATGGAACAAGGAGTGGCAAAAGTCAAAGCTTGGGGATGCCCCAGAAGGCATCCCCTTTTTCGTCTACTTCCTTCGGTAATTTACTTGGGGCTATATTTTTATTCACCACATGATAAGTGTTTTGCTTGGAGCGTCTTGTATTATTTGCGTCTTTGCTTGTTAGTTTACCACAATCATCCTTGTTGTACACACCATTTTAGAGAGCCATACATGAATTGGAATTTGATGGAATACTCTATGTGCTTCACTTTTATCTTTTGAGCTTGATAGTTTTGGTCATAGTGCTTCACTTATATCTTTTGAACTTGATATTTTTGCTCATAGTGCGTCACTTATATATTTTGAGCGTGATAATTTTTGCTCTAGTGCTTCACTTAGATCTTTTAGAGCCCGGTGGTGGATTTGTTTTAAAGAAACTATTGATCTCTCATGCTTCACTTAGATTATTTTGAGAGTCGTTAATAGCATGGTAATTTGCTTAATGTTAATATACTTGGTATTCAAGATATGTGAAACTTTCTTTTGAGTGAGTTGAATACTAAGAAAAGTTTGATGCTTGATAATTGTTTTGAGATATGAAGATGATGATATTAGAGTCATGCTAGTTGAGTAGTTGTGAATTTAAAGAATACTTGTGTTGAAGTTTCTGATTCCCGTAGCATGCACGTATGGTGAACCGTTATGTGATGAACTCGGAGCATGATTTATTTATTGATTGTCTTCCTTATGAGTGGCGGTCGGGGACGAGCGATGGTCTTTTCCTACCAATCTATCCCCTTAGGAGCATGCGCGAAATACTTTGCTTTGATAACTTCTAGATTTTTGCAATAAGTATATGAGTTCTTTATGACTAATGTTGAGTCCATGGATTATACGCACTTTTTCCCATCCTTCCACCATTGCTAGCCTCTCTAATACCGCGTACTTTTCGCCGGTATCATACACCCACCATATATCTTCCTCAAAACAGCCACCATACCTACCTATCATGGCATTTCCATAGCCATTCCGAGATATATTGCCATGCAACTTTCCACCGTTCCGTTTATTATGACACGCTCCATCATTGTCATATTGCTAGCATGATCATGTAGTTGACATTGTATTTGTGGCAAAGCCACCTTTCATAATTCTTTCATACATGTCACTCATGTTTCATTGCATATCCCGGTATACCGCCGGAGGCATTCATATAGAGTCATACTTTGTTCTAAGTATCGAGTTGTAATTGTTGAGTTGTAAGTAAATGAAAGTGTGATGATCATCATTATTAGAGCATTGTCCCAAGTGAGGAAATGATGATGGAGACTATGATTCCCCCACAAGTCGGGATGAGACTCTGCAGACGAAAAATATAAAAAAGAGAAAAAAGAGGCCATAAAAAGAGAAAAGACCCAAATAAAATAAAAAATGAGAGAAAAGGAGAGAAGGGACAATGTTACTATCCTTTTACCACACTTGTGCTTCAAAGTAGCACCAAGATCTTCATGATAGAGAGTCTCTCATTTTGTCACTTTCATATACTAGTGGGAATTTTTCATTATAGAACTTGGCTTGTATATTCCAATGATGGGCTTCCTCAAATTGCCCTAGGTCTTCGTGAGCAAGCGAGTTGGATGCACACCCACTTAGTTTCTTTTGTTGAGCTTTCATATACTTATAGCTCTAGTGCATCCGTTGCATGGCAATCCCTACTCACTCACATTGATATCTATTGATGGGCATCTCCATAGCCCGTTGATACGCCTATTTGATGTGAGACTATCTTCCCTCCTTTTGTCTTCTCCACAACCACCATCCTATTCCACATATAGTGCTATATCCATGGCTCACGCTCATGTATTGTGTGAAGACTGAAAAAGTTTTGAAAATGTTAAAGTATGAAACAATTGCTTGGCTTGTCATCGGGTTTGTGCATGATTTAAATATTTTGTGTGGGGAAGATGGAGCATAGCCAGACTATATGATTTTGTAGGGAGAACTTTCTTTGGCCATGTTATTTTGAGAAGACATAATTGCTTAGTTAGTATGCTTGAAGTATTATTATTTCTATGTCAATATGAACTTTTGTCTTGAATCTTTGGGATCTGAATATTCATACCACAATTAAGAAGATTTACATTGAAATTATGCCAAAGTATCACTCCGCATCAAAAATTCTCTTTTTATCATTTACCTACTCAAGGACGAGCAGGAATTAAGCTTGGGGATGCCTGATACGTCTCCAACATATCTATTATTTTTGATTGCTCCATGCTACTTTATCTACTGTTTTGGACTATATTGAGCTTTATTTTCCACTTTTATTATTTTTGGGACTAACCTATTAACTGGAGGCCCAGCCCAGAATTGCTGTTTTTTGCCTATTTCAGTGTTTCGAAGAAACGGAATATCAAACGGAGTCCAAACGGAATGAAACCTTCAGAAACGTAATTTTCTCACCGAACGTGATCCAGGGGACTTGGACCCTACTCCAAGGAACAAAAGAGGCGCCCTAGGGGGGGGGCGCCCCCCTGCCTTGTGGACCCCTTGTTGCTCCACCGACGTACTCCTTCCTTCTATATATACCTACGTACCCCCAAACGATCAGAACAGGAGCCAAAAACCTAATTCCACCGCCGCAACTTCCTGTATCCACGAGATCCCATCTTCGGGCCTGTTCCGGAGCTCCGCCGGAGGCGGCATCCACCACGGAGGGCTTCTACATCATCACCAAAGCCTCTCCGATGAAGTGTGAGTAGTTTACTTCAGACCTTCGGGTCCATAGCTAGTAGCTAGATGGCTTCTTCTCTCTTTTTGGATCTCAATACAATGTTCTCGCCCTCTCTCGTGGAGATCTATTCGATGTAATCTTCTTTTTTGCGGTGTGTTTGTTGAGACCGATGAATTGTCGGTTTATGATCCAGATTATCTATGAATAATATTTGAATCTTCTCTG